>JAFMSR010000622.1:0-47606 GCA_022818135.1 Saxidomus purpurata | reverse complement strand
ATAAAAAAAAATATACACATTTTGTGTTTCAGAAGGCTCCCGGGCAGTACACTGCTTATTCCGGTACCGAAACGCTAGCCAGTAATTTGCAGATTCTGATTGGGCACATTATAACGAAGTTGGTTAGCAACGCGTCCATGCCAACGGAAGATACGACTACGTCGAATAAGAGGGCTAATATTGCCCAATATCGCTCAAAATTAGTCAACGCTAAACTTCCTTAAAACACAATGATCAGTCATTCACATATTAACGAAGATTGTAAAGTAGATATAATTGTATGTACCATTCCCTTTATAAATATAATTATCTCTGCTTTGTTTACGTCATTTGTCGCGGTTTTATTTAACACCATACAGGTCGTGTGTAAATTATACAGTAGCGCGAAAACATTTAGTTATTGAATTGCCTTTGTAATTTGATATTTCAGATAAAAAAGAGTTTAGGGAAAGATGTACATCAAGTACTAAGATAAATAATGTTACGAGGCAGGTTGCGTAGGTAAGGATATCAATCACTCCCAGTGATGATTCTATGCATGTATTGTGTAACTTCCTAAGCATAGCGTTCCACTAAGTTATTTGTTCGCCATATGTCGATCCATACTTCAGTTTACATTTACCTTTGGTCACAAATTGTATACTTGTCATTCTGTTGTAATGCAATCTTGATAATTTATAATTCGTAAAAAAAGTATTTCACTTTGAGCTTTGTATAAATACATATTTGAAAAAAGGTTTGTACTGTTTGATGTCCCTTTTGCTTATGTTATATGTCCACGTAATCTAAAAGAGACATAGTGAGCAGCAGGTCTCGAACCCATTACCCCAAATAATTGATTTTAAGTTAACGATTTTAACCACTCGACCAGTTTTACATTCTTTATACTAGGTTTAAAACAGTATCAGATTTTAAAAAAAATACTTTACCGGCCTTGATTTTGAATAATCTGCTCTTGAAAATCAGAAAATATAGCAAAATGCTGTGCTCACGGGCTCAAGAGCAGATTTTTTCAAAATAAATGCCGGTGACATCTTCAGGTTTCTGTTCTAAACCTGATTCGTGATCAAAGTGCCAAGTTTGAAGAACTTCTATGAAAGGGAACACTTTCGCACTTTATACATATAGGAAATGGTAGCAAAAGTCGTTAAATAGCATTCCAAAAAGAATTTCGTTGACAATGCACAATAAAAGTATTTAGTATCAATCTGCGTTTGTTCTATATGACACAAACATTATTGTTGATATTGGAAAATTCCACAATTTTAACAAAATTATGCATGGGAATTGATATTTAAAACAAGGGTTGAAAACGGCATAGTTAAGGCACAATCAGCATTGTAATTATTCTCATCAGAACATGTAACATGAAAGTTTTCATAATTTATACCAATTTAATAGTTTAGTAATAATAAATTTTATAATTTCGAATAAAGGTTTCGAGTCATATTGCATCGCTTTTAAATACTCATTACAGATGTTCATGAATATGCAGTGCCACCAATATTAATAAAGGCGGTCAGAAATAAAGAGTGGAACTAGACTGTGTATATACAATAATCGATATAAATGTACCTGTACAAACCGAAGCCATTGTCATAAGCGTTAAAAATCGAATCTCAAAAACTATTTCATTAACTCTTTCTATATTTATCCTTCCACGAAATGTCGAGCCGTATTGGCAAGTTTCGGATAAATTTTGTGGTATAAATATTTTGTATGTGGTGGATGTGGTCAATATATAATATAACAAGCGATTGATATATAATATCAAATTCGTACTGTACCAGATATTTCATTCCGCAATGGTGTAGTGGATAAGGCATTTGACTACTAATCCAGCGTATGCAGGTTCGAGTCTTGCTTGAATTTTTGTATAACCTTTTTTAATCGTTTCGTTGCATTAAATGTATTCACTGTTGTCTTTATTCAGCACGGGGTTTCAAGATTTTTTAATGACTATTTGAGTATTCTTTCTCCGTCGTCCTGAATACAATTGTATTTAGAACTGAAAATGCCGACGAGCAAATCATCTTGAAAAAACAGATGAGATCTAAAGATAAGATAGCCTCGAAGAACTTCAAAGAAAAAGCCATGAATATCAATAGTTAGTATAAGTATATAAAAATAAAACACAGAAAACAAAGCAAAGTTAACCAACAATCAGATTATATAAAAGCAAAAATGGTGAATAAGACAGTGTCACAAATTAAATAAAAATAGCCATTCTCTTAAAAAAAATAAAGTTATATGTGCAGGATTCGAACCCATGAAACCTGGTATACAAGTAAGGCATCTTACCAATACGCCACTGTCTCTGCGATGTGAACTTCAGTCGGTGAAATGTATTTGTTCGATATGGTAATCAATTGAAACAACGAAAACACACCCGAACATAACCGAAGATATTGGCGAAGATTAATGAGTGCTAGGTAAATATTGTCGCACAATACCCCACGCTATTATCAACACATACTATTCATGCGCATATATGCTCACCTTATTTTCGTTTTAATTTAGTATGCGTAATTATATGTCTTTGTACATTTAATGATAAAAATATCAGTCAGAAACGTATTGTCATTCACTTTATTACTAGATATAGATATTCATTTGTTTATATATTCACCTTCAAGTTGATGTTTATATGGTACGTGTAAATGTCTTTGTAAATGTATATGTCTGTATATATGTTTTTGAATGTAATACATGTACTGTTCCTTAAAAAACACGTAAAGGTAGAAACGCAAGAGTATATTCTTTAAAACATGTTTTCTTTATCTGAGTTTTTATTATAAATTGTGCATTACGTATTTATTCAATACCGTGCTGATTTCATTTTTGTACAAGTTATCCTTTTTACGCCGCGTATTTACCTGTTAAAAGTTTATATACTTCCTGTTTATTGAAGGAATAGTGCGCTCTAATATTTATGACAAGACATAAGGAAGACTTTCAGTTAACAAAACACATTTTGTAAAGCAACAATGTGTTCAGGAAGTTATCAAACATAAAAAAAACAGTCTTTACGTACTTACAAAGGGAACAAACGAGACATTTATACCATACATTATTTTGCTTTTACGAAAAACATTTTCTATTGTTCTGCACACAAAATATCTAACCTACTTTATAAGTCTACAAAGTTAGCTTTTAAAAAAGCTAAAAAGCGGCTCACTTGGATTTTCGTTAGAAAATGCATCGGTGTACTGTCAACAGATGAAATCAAAGCGCTGTGAACGCTGAAGGCCTGGGGGCTATAGGTTAACTCCCCGAAAAACAACTTTTCACCTACGTGTTCTGCGTTGAATCTTACCTAAAGCGCGGGTCGAAATGTGCAGAGGACGAAATTCAATATATGACACAGAATGAATGATTCACAAATATATGGGTGACAGGGAAGTTTGTTTTATTATGAAATGTACGTTAAATGAAAAATAATCACATAGTCAACATTATAAAATGTTTAAGCCAGTACAAATAATTCGATCTGCGCTTTGTACAACTTCAAGCGATATGATCTGATGATGTGGATCGAAAATTATTGTGTACCAATGACAAGACCTTGAAACAGAAATAAACAAAGCAATACCAGCAATGAAATATAAATACAGTACTGTACAATGTGTATAACAGAGAAAACCAAAACTGATTCTGGGTTACCTTGAAGTTGAAATCAGTGAAACCGTTCAATGGGCCTCGACATGCAGCGTCCTCGATAAATGGCGGGTGAATTTGATCACGTTAGTTCCTTCTCGGGAATGTACGTAAATTATATCTTTTTTTAGAGACATTTATTTTTAGGTAAATATATATGTAATCGTTCGTAAATAACAAAGTTGTCAATGAAATAACATCGGAAATTTGAAAATCAAACTACAAACTCTTATATCGAGCTTCGTACGTTTTCGTAAATTTCCGTAAATATCCGTACTTTTCCGTGATATGCATATGATTATCTTCCGTAATCAGCTTACAGCGCATTAATTTCTAAAACAGAAAAAATGTGTAATGCAGCCCGTAAGCTATATACCTTCCTGCAGTCGTTTGAAGTTTTATGTACTATTTTTATTTGAAACATGTTCTTATCATATGCGGCATTCAAACAAAAGATTGATCTGGTCTGTCTTGCACTACTTTCGCATAGCGCATGTTTACAGTTGTTATTCGCACATAGCACGGTTAAAATTCTTGCAGGGTTTGAAATGTGGTATACTAACTTAGAACAAAACCGAACCGAGTTCGGTTTAGCATCAGTGCATTCAGATTAAACAATTTAAAAATGATGTCAAAATAAACAATAACATATTTGAATAGTTCATCAAATTAGACAACCGTAATGACCCTTTAATGTTTAAGCTCCTGGCAATGTATACACACTTATATCTTTTCTTTTAAGAGAGTAGGTTACGAAGCAGGATTATTCATCAAAACAAAGCAAACCAGAGTTCTTCCTCTTCTTTAAGACAACGCACCACCGAAGATGTGTACACAGTTTTACTAGACCTTTACTTAAGGTGGAAAACATTTGTTTGTATCTAGTACCGTGATGTTTGTGATGAAATACAATATGGTTGTAAATCAAATAAGGTATAATAGAGTGAGACTATTCCTGTCCAACTGAATGATTTAAATGTTGTTCAGATGTTTGTTGGCTGGTTACTGAAAAACTTAAACAAGCAAACTATATTTTCGATATGCTTTGTAAAGAAAAAATACGAACCATAATTTCCTTTCAAAGAATACTTTAAGTTAATTCATTATTTTCCTTTTCGAGTCTTTGAAAAACGTATGCCGGTATTATCCAAACAACGTACGCCGGAAACGGGATGTTTGGTGAAATTCGGCACACAATTGACAAAGCGTCAATTCAACAAAACAAAACTACTAAAACGATGTAATTGGAAATAATCTGGTCAGCGCAAACTATTTAATCAAATAATATGTATATGGAATATGTAAATGGAATTTTGAAAGACAGTATAACTTTTTCTGTTTTTATTTGTTAGGACTTAAGCGGCAAGAAGAATTTCTTTCCGGTGCTGCGCCGAAGAAAATAAAATATATCTGGTTTGTAAGGTCCTTCATTTAGATGTTTTTAGTCCCGGCCCACCCTGGGAATTCTCCCATGGTGAATTTTCCAAAACCCCAGTTTGACTCTGGTACGTACATGTACCTAAAGAATTTGAAAAATTGGGAAGTTTTGTTTAACCTGACTGCAATACCGAGTCAGTGTCAAAACATTATGTTTATTTAGCAAATATTTGTGTAAACTGCCAGTAGCCAAAGACGTGCGTGCGTACAGACCAGTAATGCCTTGCCAGCGTAATTTGGTGCTTGATCCACTTTGCCTCGTGGTCACTTTATTTGGTGTTACACATTAACATTGAAAATAAACATTGTTGAAGAAGGAAGAGACGTTTTTTTATAAAAAGCACGCGGTCCACATGTGTAAAAGAAAGTTATGTGAAAGAGACGGCCGAGTATTTAATGTGTAGTAAAATATAATAACCGTTGACTTATTGAAAAAGAAAGTATTACTCTTATTTCTTTTCTGTTTGCTTGTGTATGTTTTTCGCATAATTAAGCTTAACACTCGGTCTAAAGAACGGGCTTTATTGACAGAAAGTTTCCGAAAGTTGCGTTCCTTTAATTTGATAACGCCATTTGTATGCGCGTTCGGAAAAGTATGGTTTGTAAGGCCTGTTTTCACAACTTAAAAGGCTTCTAGTAATAAAATAAAATGAGAAATATTTTAATGGTATACACAGACAATTATTGCTTTGACTGCAGTTCGTACATTAAAAGTGTTGTATATTCTCTAACGTACATAAGCCTTTACCAGCTGAAAAGGAAAGACTCACGTACTTTTTTCCGCTCATTAATACTGCACTGGCTCATGTTTCTGTATAATTATTTAGACTTGTGAAAGAGCATCCGCTTTGTGATGGGGAAGTCTTTTATTACACAGGTTTCAGAACAAAATTATTTTCATTCCAGGGATGTAACTTGAGATATCGAATTCTAGTAGACGAAAGACAGAACTACGGCAAAAACGAATAAAACGAACACAATAAAAATGTACATTATAATTATTTTATTACATTTCTTTTGTCGACAAGTGATGAACAACTGTTTCATGATATCTTAATTACACTTACACCAACAATGTGGCACCGTCAAGAGAAGCTGAAGGTAACATTTAAATAACAAAAGGTGTCATCATGATTAGCAATATTTTGCCTTAAATTTCATTATATGGAACAAAGAAAATAGCGAAAAAAGCAGAGTAATCCAAATGAAAGGACCTAACTGCATTTAGAGAGTATTAATGGGAGATAACTGACTAAAATTCCTCATTTCAAAATATATTAATGCTTACACGATTTTCGTATTTTTAAATGATCAGCCGGTTTATACTTGGTTGAATTCCTTCTTTAACACGCGCTGCCTTTCGCTCTTTGGTGAACTGAATAAAGACGAAATCTTGCGAATAATGAGTTCAAGTAAATCCTCAGTCTTGTCTTCACGTGTGTCGTGAACAACACTGTCTATGCTGGCTCCAAGAATCGATAAGAAAATTGTTAAAATGAAAAACACGACTGTAAATATGTACAGCGCAAAGAAAACTTTAGCCAGAACGGGCTGCGATTCATCGATCTCTGTGAAGTTGCTCTTCCCGATAATTGCTATGAACAATGTGCCCATACTTTGGAAAACGTTCATATAAGGTTGAAGCTGTGCGCCAAAGAGTAACACGGCAAGGAAGCAGAAGCCCATAAAAATATACAAGAAAAATGTTCCGTACCAGAACAGATCTTTTCCACAATATCGAAATATTTTAACAACCGCATTAACTTTCTTTGAAGTTGCAAAGATTTCTAAAATTCTTAGTGTTGACATAAACACCAACACTGCTAGAAAAGTGACTAAAATCTGATCCCAAAAAACAATATGACTGAAATTAACAAACAGCTTCTTGTCTTCTTTGAACTTTCTTATAGTCAAAAAAGTAAGTCCAAGCCGAATAGCATACACCACACCAGCAGCAACGCCAGTCATAAACATTACCAACTCATAATTTTGCCAAAACTGTTTGAAATAACCACAATGCTGCTGATAAACGCGAACACACAACTTAACGAAGAGAGC
Organism: Saxidomus purpurata; assembly: GCA_022818135.1. Lineage (NCBI taxonomy): Eukaryota > Metazoa > Mollusca > Bivalvia > Venerida > Veneridae > Saxidomus > Saxidomus purpurata. The sequence goes on along the minus strand of JAFMSR010000622.1, from coordinate 40,454 downwards.
AGTGAGGTATAATACAAATATTATTTCACAGAATAACGTGAATGTACCAATCGCGCCCTGGTGAGTATAAACACGAATGGGATAAGTAGAAAATGAGGTGAAAGCTCCGCCCGTTTGAGGAAACTCGACAAGGAAAACATTATAGATGAATATATTTGTTGCTCCGTTATATAAGGTAAAGTCAAATATCACGGCTCTCGTTTGGCGATCTATCCATAAATTTCGAAACAGTTCATTTACTATGCTTATAGAAATATTGCGACCAACGTCTAGTGAACATATGTAGCCTCCTCCACCATATGTTGTGTACATTCCTTGTAACGGCAATCCCCACACGTCGGAAGCTGCAAAATCAAATATTTTATTTTTATTAAGAAAGCGCTTCATGAAAAAACCCTTATCAATTCAAACTAATACGTAACAATTGATATTGTAAGTAGGCGAGTATTAGAAAAGTAATCCATCTTTATAAGCCTAGTTGTCAAAAATGTGATGATTTATATGACTTTCAAGGCTGGTAAATGGAGGCATGTAAATGAAAGTTTTACGTTACGAGGTCGAATACCTCGTAACAATTGGAAATGACATCCAGTGATCACTTTTTGATTTGTAGCTAAAGAACAATGTATTATTTGTCTATCAAGTACATATTTTTCGAGAAATCTAAAGCGAATTTAATTGTGTTTATGTTTCATATACAATAAATGTTCTTAGTGCATATTAAAAAGTACATCAAAATTATGTGAATTTACCTACTTTCACTTAAATTTATATTAACTTTGTAAGTGACCAAACTGAACATTACTACATTCATGAATAAATCATATAATGCCTTAAATAGCAAAATATTACATATTAAGATTTTCATTACTTTGAATGGTATTGTGTTGTTTGCAGCTTTCCTCGCCAGAATACAGCATTAACATTTTGCAGGCTATTATTGTAAATACAACTTAAATTGTTACAATATAATAGGGTTATTTAATAACTAATATGTATCCATGTTTGGTTAATCGAAAAATAACCCGAGTCTAGAGTTCTTATGCGAAAGAATATATTACGAAGGCCGAATGCCTGAGTGATATATTATTATGCATAAGAACGACAACTGAGGGTTATTCTACCATAAACCAAACTTGGATACGTTCGATTTCGATTCTAACACGACTTATTTGAAGAAAAAACATTTTAAGCGTGAAACATACGTTGTGTGCGACGGTGTTTTATCGACTATAATATTGAATAAACAAAAAGTAACGTCAAAATCAAAAGCGACGTTATTAACGGTATGTTCATTTTTGGGCCAACTGAATGCACCTACAGTCCGGATTGCACGTACATACGCTATGGATTACTTTCTGTCTGACCGTTATTTATGGTTAAATAGAGGCTTAATTTCATATTTTACAATTATACACTAATGTCGAGGTCAATATTTAGTTTTGCGGATCTGTTGAAAGGGTTAACGATAAAATAAATTATTATCCTACCGCTTAATAAAACTATTTACCCGTTTTGTACTCCCAAGCCTCTACTGACACGTTGTACACAGATTCTGTATTTGCACAGGGTTGAGGTTTCCAGCCTATACAATAGCTGTCTTTTTCTTCTCCTAACAGCGTGTACTCCCCATAACAATCGACTTTGCCTATGTATGGTACATCACACGTACCTGGAACATTATCATACAATACACCCTAACTTATTTCATTGATACATTTTGTGTTAAAACACAGACATTCACATACACGGCAAATACTAAAATGATTATGATTTGGAAACACGAAGTTATCCTTCTTTAATAGTACACATTATCAACTTAATGAACATGCATTATTCATAATATAAAATCGCTATTATAAACGTTCAATACAAGGCTTGTGCATCGACATAGACTGTGTTGCGTAATAATAAACCACGAAAGCCGTAGGACTTAATAATTTACTGAGAATCAGAACGACGTCCAATTCTTTATTAGACGATAAACAACGCTTAATAATATCATTTCCATTCTAACACGGCCTCAAGAAGAGAAGAAATGAAGTTCATTATCTTTCATGCTACGTCTCGCGAAGCAATATAATATCATATTTAACGTCACGATGGTATACATTAGTAATCATGCCAAAACATTGTTTATTGCTGACTAAGCAACGCTAGAACGAACAATGCCAAATGAATATAAAATTGATTATTTCGAACTGTATATACCATTTATAGTCCTTAACTGGCGCAATCTTGGTGGCCCTAGACGAAAGTCGTTGTATCCGGTTGTAAATTGTTTAAGTGACCAATGAAGCGGGGAACCATTCATGTCAAATTCCGGAAACAGGTAAGGTATTACGGAAACATTAATCCACGTGTACAAGTCCCCAGGCGTTTTTATCTTCAAGATATTAGAAAAATTTCAATTACATCTGTCATGTACAGGATAGATTATTGTGGACATAAGACACAAATGTATGTAGTGTTACGTAGTAAATAATTCAAGTTTGTTTTATAATACATAAATACTACCTCGAACTGACAAAGTTCGTTTAGTCATTATCTGTGCAGCATGACTATATCTCGCATCATCGACACTTATTTAATCATTTGCCGATGCTGGATGCAAAAAGCGTTAAATAAAGTTGAATACTTGGCAACTATGTTTAAGTTCTGATTGTTTCAATAACAGTTATTCCAATGATAATGAACTATCGTAACAACTTACAAATATATATATTTTAAAAGAATATTTACAGAGCCAAATTGCGGCATCTTTGATGGTGAAACTATAGAGTTAACCATTTCAGTATGATGTAGGAAAGACCTATCGTCTCTGTTTGAAAAGCAAATGCTGTAGATAATGAACATGAAAAACAAATTCAAGAACATATCCTTGACGATAGACGTTAACTGCACGTGAAGACGGTGTTTTTCGGCAGCTTGTGTAAGACTGTCTCCCTGCAGAGGTGGGCTTATCATAATTGGATCAACTGAAATTGTAAATAAATTTGTATTTTAACTTTCATTATTAGCCGCACGTACCTTGTTACAGTTCTTGGAGAAATTTTACAGTTAATGGATAACACGATACTTTCCTTGAATGAAACTGTGACAGCTTCAAAGGGAATGGAAGTAGTATATACACACAACGAATATATCAGTAAATGGTTAATATAGTCTACTTTTGGTTTCTTTAATAATGAAGCCATGACGGCGGTCTACAAAGGGAAAGGAAATAGTATATACTAGTACACCAAACAGACCCTTGTTTTGATCTTTATAAAATAAATTACAGTTTGCTCTTATTTGCTTACAGATGAATTTGTACAATAGTATTTTTCCAATTAAGGAAATAAGAAAAGAGTTAATGACAGATACCTACACTTAAATGAGTTGTACTCATTCTTTATTGACTGCAAAATTTTTAAACTGGAGCGCATCGAATCTGCAAAAGAACATCAAACCTATATTACATGCAAGTCTAGAGTTTGTGACAAACTTGATGGTATCTGGGGATAGCTATGCGTTGAATTTTATTTTACAATCTATTGTAAGTGAACATTTAGAAGTACATATCAATTAAAACATTTCATGACTTGAATTAAGTTCTAAAGTGTTGTTATTTTTGTTGTTAAAGTAGGAGCATCATATTCAATAAAGTCATGTAAATAATAGGAAATTTACCATCCTCATCTCCCATTATCTGCCTGTAATTCGTAACAATTTGAGTTATGTCTATATTTGTTTCATCTTTGTTTGTACGAATGATCAATGCCAATACGAAGGATATACAAATGACCTGTAATATAACAAGAGCTGTCACATGACAGCACGCTCGACTATTCGAAAGGTTGTTGGTAAAATGGGTTTTTTGTCTAAGAACAGGAGTACTGTGTAATTGTCTATAAGAATTAAGGTCAAAGATATGAACTTGTTCAAAGACCTCTGTAAATGTACATTACCTTCAAAGCCTTACTCTGGATTCTGTAAGCCAACTGGAGGTAGAAGGGGGGATAATTTCAAAGAAATACATAACCCTGTAAATTGATCATGAATAACTTTGTAACTTTTCAAAATTGATATGTATAGAATTAAAAAAGCATGACCGCTCCATGCTGCATAATTATTCTATGATATTTCAAAAGAAAGCCATTTCGAGTATTTCCATGTTAGTCTGGTAAAAACTGTGACAAAATTCTAAGTTAAAAGGGGCATAAATATGTCAAAAATCAAAAACATTGGTGAAGATGTTGACAGTAAACATACATTTTAAGTTTTAAGTCCATAAAAAAATCAAAGTTAAAAAGGGACATAAATCTGTCCAAAATCAAAACAGTTATGGGGATATGTAGATGTTGATGGTAGACACATAGTTTGAGTTTCAAGTCAATACCTTTGATAGTATTCAAAACATTTGACTTTATAAAATCTTTTACCAAAAATTCTAAGTTAAAAAGGGGCATAAATCTGTCAAAAATCAAAACAGAGTTATGGGGATTGTTTCCTCAGATGTAGATGTTGATGGTAGACACATACTTGGAGTTTCAAGTCAATACCTTTGAAAGTATTCAAGATATTTGAATTTATAAAAATCTTAAACAAAAAATACTAAGTTAAAAAGGGGCATAAATCTGTAAAAAATCAAAAAGGAGTTATGAGGATTGTTTCCTCAGGTGTAGATGTTGATGGTAAAGATATATTTTGAGTTTCAAGTCAATACCTTTGATAATATGCAAGATATTTGAATTTATAAAAAACTTTAACCAAAAATTCTAAGTTAAAAAGGGGCATAAATCTGTCAAAAATCAAAACAGAGTTAGGGGGATTGCTTGCTCAGGTGTAGATGTTGATGGTAAACATATAGTTTGAGTTTCAAGTCAATACCTTTGATAGTATTCAAGATATTTGACTTTATTAAAAACTTTAACCAACGCAGACGCCGACGCCGACGCCGGGCGAGTGCAATAGCCTCCTTATTCTTCGAATAGTCGAGCTAAAAATGATGGTTTCCGCTCATTTTTCATCACATCTTAATGGGTTCAGAACAAGCACCTTTAGAAACAATATTAATTAACGATGCACACTTTTGAAAATACGAAAAAGATGTACAGTACATTCAAAATGCATATGTAAATATTTATCTTCAGAAATACAACAATGTAATGTGTTTCTTACCATGATGGGATCTATACATAACATAGATTCAAGCAATGATAAACATAGCGTTGTTAACCATTCCTCAGACTTCTGTTTGCCCCATTCCATACTATAAAGCAAAATGAAAAACGCCGGTACCGCCGTCCCCAACATTACTAGGAGCCAGGCAAAATAAATGCACCTGAAAATAAAATATCCTATCTTTATATGGCTTCTTAATGGCGTTTTATGAATTAAGTTCAGTTTATAATCTATTATAACATCATTGCCCCTGGTTCGATATAAAAGCTAACCTTATTTATTATTTTCTACTAATACTGTTATCTTTTAGCAAAACTAACTTTACGCAAGTCTTAGAATGTGTGTCAAGAGATGACGAATGTCAACTTTAAATTCAAATGCCAACGTGTTTAACTATAATTGCTTTAGTGTATTTAGAACAAAAACGTAACAGAGTTAATTCAAGTTGGAAAAGACTTATCTCAATATTTACACGATTTATCATTCAGTCATTTTAAACACGATTTACTAACCCACACGCTAAGAGTAATTTGCTTCAGATGCAGCGAAAAAGTTATGCTGGAACAATGCCTACCATGACGGTAGATAGAATCCAGTACTGAAGTCTGGTATCTCTGGAGTCAGTAATTTTGACTGAAGCAGCACATCATACTGTCTTTGTTCTTCATGTGTCTTTGCGTAGCACATACATTTACAAAAGCAGTTACATTTGCCTAGGCTCTTACGGTTTGACGGTCTTAGTTTTGTACGTTTGAAGAGGAAAATCAGTAGCATCACAACAGGTGTTGTCATAAGAGCACAGACCAAGGAGATAAATATCTGTGAATATTGGAATGCGAAATATCAAATGTTTAAAGGAGCACTACCCACATCCAGCAGATTTTATTATCAAGCAACAACTTTACATAGATGTTGGAATGTGTTACGGTACTGTACCACTTTTTAACACTAGTTTTACCGATGAGGACTGAAATAGGTAGCTTAAAGTTTTAGGTTTTAGTGAAAATACTTGCAAATATTCTATTAGTTTATCCTTATTTATTTTAGCTCGGTTGTGAAGAAAGCGTGAAGCTTATCGAGTCACTCTCGAGTCAGCTTCCTTGAAAAAACAGTTCTTGTTAATATGAGGAGGTACGGCCGTGACCCCAGTAGGGCTCAAGTCAGCAACCTCCGTGATGAGCGACAGACAACTTAATCTTTACACTACCGCGCCCCTTTAATCAATGTTATATTATTCATGTTTCATGTTGAAAATCTGACATTGATTAGCACGAACTTAATTGTGACAAACAATGAGGTTTAAATTTTGAAAAAGAAATAACATAATTTAGTTAATACTACTTATTAGCACAAGGTTAATTTACAGTACCTGCTGTGGTGTAAAACGTATTGGTCCAGCTTGAATTAGAGATGGTGACTGGTACTCAGGTTCCGGATTAAAGTACATGGCATTAGCAATCATTGTTAGAAATATATAAACTAGTGTACATGACGCTCTCTGGACTCTTGTAAACGTGCTAAACTGCGGTCGGTATAAGATAGATACCCACATATGACTCTCAGACAGCCTGTCTCTAGTCTGATAGAAGAAACGTGTCTCGAACTGAACCGGTCGTCCTTTAGGGCATGCCGACAACTTCGCGTCGAGGGTTGTGTCTATAGATAACCAGCGCTCGGCAACAAAAGTATACCTATAAAGGTGAAGTAAAACTTGAATTTATGTCCTGCGGTCGTGATGGTCCGATTTCACGTACATTATCAAAACCAACGTTTGTATTCATTGAATGATTTTGAAAAATCTACTTCACTAGACTTGAAGCAAAATGAGGTGAAAACTTTGCTCATTTCACTTCTGGAAATGGACAAGACTATTACATTATGTCCGGGTACGCTTTTGACAGATCCTTCTTTCGTACATTTTAAAAATTTAAAATGTATGCACGAATTTGATAATTGATTTGTACAATTTGTAATCCTAGTTCAATATATTGTTGGAAGCTACACGTACGTTGTTTGTTTTTCTATATCATATACAACAACTTGGTTAAGGTACCAAGAATCATGACTTCCATCTCCACTGTTGTCATGCCAGATATGCAGCTGTTCTAATTCACCCAGATGTATCTTTGTCGCCATGAAAAACGTCATTATGCTTCCAGTACTAAATTCCTGTATAAACACAACAAAGAACACTATCATTTGGTGCATTTGTAAACGTTTCTAAATGTTTTAAACGGAAAGTAAACATAAATAGAAAGTTAACAACAGCCCGTGAACTCAGACTCTAAACACAGAGTTGACTAGAGAAGGGGATAGGAAACAACAATAATTATTATACTAAATATTGACAAACACTTTCATGCGTAAGAAAATTTTATATATCGGCAGCTATCTAATTGCAAAGTTTGTTGTCAGAGACTTTTGGTCTATAACTTCGTTATAGCAAGCATATTTCTGCTGTGGGTTAAAACTTTATAGCAAAGTGTACGACGTGACAAATTGCTAAAACATACCACTTTAGTTTACAAATGCATGATACTTTAATATACATCACTAAACAAAATTGCACTCTTGAAAGTAGAAACATACGTGTGCATTACATTCAACCTATGGAAACGTTTGATGTAAATTTGATCAAGGGTGTAAACATTTCCAAATGCTTCTGTTGCAAATCAGTACCCAAGATTTTCTAGTTAACATAACATTTAGAAATTATTAGCGAGAAACTCACCGCTCTAACACCGTCGAATAATTCTCGTGAACCTGTGTCTCGATTATGGCCCGCTAAATTAAAAGCAATACGCGATCTTGTTCCAGATCCACGTCGCATTCCTGTGGATACTTTGATGATGTAGTAGTGGGTATGGGCGATGATGTTATCACGGAGTGGCGTTATACCCCACTGAAATATGTTTGGATGAAAAAGATGCAGATATTTGTGTAGTATAATTAACATTTTTCCGGGGTTTTGGTCATGATATTTATTTCATTATAAGTACTGTTAATGTGATTTTGATATTTTGATATTTATAAATATAATTTTATAATTTTGGTGAACTAGAACTGTATAACCGTCAAATCAATTACGTTTCCATGCTGGCCATTTCATAAGGTCAACTACTTAAAGATGGCCGTTTTATACATCCTTTGAATAGATCCTTATAAGAAATGTTGACTGTAGAAATTAATGCTCTTACTCTTTACCTTTAATCGATCATGCCTGTCTAGTCTCAGCAGAAATAGCACAGCCACCCCATATATAATGAATAAGCCAATTAAAGTTCCCATAACTGCAGCTTGGTTTAAGGGTGAGAACTTCAGAAACACACTTGAAAAGTCTATAGAATTTGGTGCCACAACAAACGAATTTGCAAACACCATATCAGTGACCTCTTGGCAGTAACATGTTATCTTGTCAAGCTTTGGGAACCATTCAAGCTGAAAATGTAAAGGTCAGTTGAGGCTTTACAAGGAAATAGATAAACACAGTTACAAAGTATCATCTCAAAGACATGTTAAAAGTGTTCAAAAGAGTTTCTAGCAATATGATTTAGCTGCGGGTAAAAAGGAAATCAAAGCCATACTGATAGTAAGAGATTGGGAATTTTAGCAAAAGTACAACATGACGAGTGTTTAATTTATGTCGAAATATGGATCAATACAAACAATAACAGAGCATAATTTTAATCAATGTCTGTTATGGATTCTGATAATATGAAAACATACAACAACATGAGCAATTATATACACACAAAGCTTTCTTATAAGTATCACTTAAATGTTTCATATTTGCATCTTTAAACTGACATAAATAGGTTTCCAAACATTTAATTCAAAGAACATTAACTGAAAGCATGATGAGGCTATACCTCCAAACGCATCACTCACATCTAGGGCCAATTTGGTGGTCATATTTCAATAAAAATACGGATATAGCCAGTATTATACATATTAAGTACTTACTGTGCATTTATCTGAATGCCATTTTGTTGCTTCCTCCTCCCATGTAAGACAACCAACGGTGATAACTGTTAAGTTGTACTGGTAATTCTTTACTGAAAGACACAATGATTTGTCAGAATTATACGGATGCAACCGCTGATACCTACATCAATGTAAACTTAGTCATGTACACCATGAGATCATAGTTCTAAAATTTGAAAGTTGAAATTTCACATTGTTAGACATACAGCATATCTGATATAAATTGCAAAACAGTCTATCGCAGATAGTTTTTTTTAGCGTACCGTTACGAGGAACGAACATCTACCAGTAGTTGAACACGTGCGGGACTTAATTGATATCTTCTATGAAAATGACGGCACCGTAGTAGACTGTTTGGCTAACAGGTTTTCTCATAAAAACAAGTTCTTGCTCATGATAGAATACAATGTAGCCAAGACCTCTCGCTATATATATGAAGTATAAATTACTGAAGAATTTTTACCTTTGCACGAAATATTTTATTTAATACCAAAAGAGTGAAAGAAAACCAAAATTATTTGCTTAGAAATCATTCAAAATAGACGAGTGCAACAGATCTGTTATTTTTTATCATATGCTGAAAAAATAAAACTTTTAAAGTGAGTGAAACGTGTTGTATTTATGATATTATTCAAACTCACTGTTTCCTGGAACGCTAACAGCTAGATTGTTAACTCCTGTGTTTCCTTTCATTTGCTCTGGAAGAACACATGTCTGCCAGTTGTTCTCTCTCTGAATACCAAATTTCAAGTCGTAGTCTATTAAATATGGCGGACCACTAAATTTCATATAAGCCATATAGTGTGTAAATTCAGAGTCACCTAGAGGTGAGATAATTAGGCATACATTATCCATTGCCGACTGATAGATAAACTCATGATACATAAATTCGGATGCGTCTTCCTCATCGACATGTGGCGTCACAAGTTCTGGTGACGGCGTCAACACAGTCTGTTCAAACGTCATGAAACCAGGAGTTACACGTTTCTCAGGCGTTTTAGCGTCTATACGTAAAACGTTTGATGTAACCAAACTAGATGTACCATCATCGTCATACATATATACATTCTCATTGAATTCATATGCCTGAATAATAGAAGTATCAGCGATATATGTTATAGTATAAACAACCTGTAAAGTACTTGTTCTTTACGCAAAACATCTACAATATAACATAAATCTTTTCTTAAACACAGTCACTAAACTGTTTCAAGAAAAATCAACTTGAGGCTTAATATTCAGTATGAAATATAATAATCCTTTTCTGTTTTAAATCAAAGAATGAAAGGATGTTCTTAAAAACAGACATTTTATGAAAGAAATGTATTTTCAGTTCAAACTAATTTATAGCTTGGATTAAACAACACTTAATTGCAGTTAAAAGAGAATGTCATAACTAATAAATAAAGAATGGCTCCTACATGGAAACTTAAGATAGAGAGCACTCTCGTTAAAATACATAAAATCAAATGAAATCACAAAATAGAATTGTTCAACTTAATCACTATTGTATACAGTTTTCTGACGCTTAAAAGAAGTAATGGAACCAAAACTGAATCTATACCAGTCCTGCATTATACTTTGCAAAATATGTAATGAAATAAGTTTCAAAAAAACGTCTATCACTTAATTTTGAGATTAATTCAAATAAAACGAACCACATTTCAATCCAAATTTCGATCTCGATATGAAGATATCAGCTTTGTTTAGAAATAAGACTTGAAAAACGCATTTAAAATCTTACAAAATGTAATCAGTATATGGTAAAAGGGACATACCCTATAAATGGTGTCGACTAAATAACCCCCAAAACATAAATTATAATAGAATCTTTGGAAGTATTATAACTTAACCTAAAAATTTCAGCTATGCATTCCCAGTCATTATCGATAAAATAAGCGGTTTAAAACATACTGCAGTACCGTAAACCATTCAATAATCTATGTAGAGTTGTTGTTGTACAACAAATGGGTGGATGCGATTTATTACAGAAAGCCTCTATATTGATTAATTATGGTAAAATGAGGCATTTTTCGCCATAGGTTCTTCTTTGAAATTGTATTTATTTATCATTTTACGTTCATTGAACACATAATATATGCTTCGAGAGAATAATCAGCTAGATGTATGGAGTGCCTCTTTAGCTCTATACTTCGACACTAAAATGATAATTGCAAAGGGCCAAAAGAAAGACAGAACACAAACAATATACTATTTTGCTTTGACTACTATACTTACAGATACTGAAACTGGTTCAGTTTCACTACTTGTATTGCCCAATGTTTGTTGCAGTCCATCTAACCGAAAATTCGATGTCGATGTAGATAACATTTCACTTTTTATCCCACTTGCTGTGTTCTTTTTGACAAGCTGTTTTGTCTTGGTACTACCCGAGTTGCTACACATAGCACATATTTTAAGCTTTTCTTGAACATTCTTTGCTAAATCCGTTGCCATTTTAGCTGCCTCCTTTGCCTGCAAAATTGTTACACAATACTCACAATCTAAAGGTTATTCTAAACTAGAACAACATCGTATAATGTTTTCAAATATACCGCATGTTAAACGAGGCAAGAGGAAGAATGTGGTCCTATTAAGACGTTAATGTCTTGCAAATCGGATCGGCATTTCTGGTGATTATAAAGATGCAGGAAAGATCAGTCTGACACCTCACTGTATCAGACGGTTCTCGTGAATTACTTGTGACGTACTGCTATAAATATAGTGAGATAACTTTCAAAACACAACATCTGGATGTCGTTTGTTTTTATATGATGTATATCATTTCGCTATGTTACAGTAAGATACAATGTAAATAGCTTCAAATGCAAGCCGGTATGCAAGGTACGGTTTCCATCATCAGACATTTGCTTTCGATAAAACTATCCGTCACCTCGAGCAGAACTTTTGTGGGAAATCGTCAGAGCCTCGTTCCCCAAGACAGTCACCCATGGTGACGGATATATCGATCTTAACTACGTGCTCATGACAGGAACTAATATTAATTGTACTTAGTATAAGTCTTAATGACGAAATACATGTTTTATGCCATTTACATAGGAATACGTTCTGCATAAAATGGCAATTTATACATTACGTACAGTTTTCTTTTTACTATCGAGCTGTAACCGAAGCTTCAGTTGCATTCTCATATACAAGTATGCCCTCTCTGACGGAGACATCTTAGTATTGTCAGTATCAATGTCCTGACCAGTAACCGATAGCATATCGCCAATCTATATAAATATAATAATTTGTTATTTCACACATATTTAACTTTAACTTTAAAAGTTTATTTAGCTCGATAAAAATCAAAGCAGTGCATTAGTATGGACGATTTGTATTAGTTTTTATTTATAATTACTTTGTTCTTCGTACATATGTAAGTAATCAATAAAATATTTGACAGATTGTTATCTATGATGTTTCCCTCCTCCTGTTCTTCTTTGGTTAATTTTTCTGAAAACAATTATCTTTTAATCACTGTTCTACCTTAGATTTGTAGTTATATGGAACTACTTTATTTGAGAAACTTTACTTGTGTTCTTCCAGATAAAAGGTTTCTGGCGGATCTGGCTTGTCTTAGGTCATCTGGTACAGCTGCTCGTACTACTGCTTGGAACATATAATATATTTCTGGAAATATTATTAAACAATCATTATAGATTTTATCTGAAATCGATAGAACGTCGATTTCACCAGTTTTTTAGTAACTTACAAGCGGTCAGATTTCTTTGGAGGATCAGTACTCCGTACTTACTTGCGTCAGAATCTGTAAATTTTCTTATAATAATGAAATAAATCGAGCAGGAAATGCATGATTCGACTAACTAATGTAGTAAAATAAAATTTCTTCATTCAGGTGACCGGAACATTTGCACTTTATTATCAATAAAATATGTCTATTTAAGAGAACTTAATGCATTAAAAACTTCGTTCTACAAAATAGTTATGTTATATATGTTATATTACCACCAGATGTAGTTTCTATTTGCGCAGATACATCTTCTGTTGAATTTGGTAACGTAAGTGCATCAGCACCAACAACCCCACTGAGGTGAACAAGGTTAATCTGAATGTGATAAACATCATCAGTAAAACAATGGGTCCAAAACAAAATGACTTAGAATTTGAGTGATTATAAAGAAGAATGTTCATTCCGTCTGTTGTTACAGTAAACTGATTTATTATTTCTATTATAATGATTATGATTATAATTATGATTTATAATTATTGTTTTTATCATTATCATTATAATTATAACTTTTATTTTTATTTTTATTATTATTATCATTATTATTATCATTAGGATATTCATTAGGATGATGTTTTATTATTACTATCATTATTATTACTGTTATAATTAGTGCTACTATTTGGTAATAACCAGGAGCAGCGTGCCGTTTTTAGTAAATCTGTCTGCTACGTTTTGGACAACAAAATCGTTTCTTTTCTCATTAATATAACATTCTGTTTTACCTTGAAAGTTGTAATGACCACTTCGACTTCATTCTTGTAATAGATTGTCAGATGACGTTGTTACATTAACATTACTTTTATTTTATTTTTTATACACAATGATATATGCGGACTTGTTAAGAACTTATCATAACTTTTATAGAATAAGAAAACGTGTATAATTATTATATCAATGATTTGAGTGCTTCATGTTCATGTATAGTATTTACATGATTTAAGCGGAGTGCTTTTTACATTTTAAAGCGCGATTATTTTCGTGTTAACATGATTATATCAAATGTCTTGTATCATAATATCGATTTCTAAACCTTTGCGTCGATGTTGACAAATTCAGGCTTCGCTGCAATATTCGTAAGTGAATTAGTGATGATCGAGGTAAACAACTTATCGCCACTTCTGGAACCGTTTACCAGATCCGATTCTACAATTTCGCGCAGAAGTATAGTCATATTATGGAGAACCTGAAATAAATGAATATGTAAATAATGAAATACTTCTGTTTGATAGTGATAAAAAGGGAAACATATTTGCATGTTTTTTTCGGGATGAAACTAGGAAATGAAACCGGGGTAATGCAGATGGTAATAAAGCAAGGTTCAATAACGCTACACGCACGTTTCAGCTTATCTCTTGTTGCAAATGGCATGGTACTGATTCAGAAATAAAATATTTAAAATTATTATATGATCTATAAATAAACAATATTTCATTGGTCCTGACCACGATCAGCGAAGGAAAATATAATACATATTTCATGATTTATGGATTTCCCCCAGTGAATATTAATTCTATATTTAGAACAGGTATTGTTTTAAGTTTTACCCGTCTTGACGTAATGCGTTAGATAGAACGTTTCTTGTGCCGGATTCAAAACGCTGACGACGTCATTCATATGACGTAAAACACGGACGTCGTCCGGCGCAAATTTAAGCATTGTATCAATGAATATCATGAAATTGTTTTTTGAGCATTAAATAAGCGTTATACATTATAATTAAACATTTATGGACACATGAGGCAATAAATATGATTTGATATTCACCAGAATATATCAGAATAGAATCGCCTCGGTCTTCTGGTAAATACCACATCATATTCAATGCCTCGTGAGTCCATAATTGTATAATGTTAACTTACATACCAACAAATATTTCGGTTATGAATTCAAATGCAACTACATGTACTTTATATTTTTAACCTCAACCTTATATATTTTTTAATCTCTTTAATTTTGCATACTGCATATTTTCCTTTTTTCAATGACATTCTATGCTTAAATCAATGAATTGAAAATAAAATGTTGTTAAGTAATATGAAATATAAATAACAGAAATTTCAGGGAGTGATCCCTGTTAATCTTTGAGCATCATACTTCTAATAAGTTTTACCATCTTCGAATAAGAATTCTTACCTCTTGAATAGCTAACGTGGCAGGGTCGATAGTGTCGTTGTTGGCGTCTGCAGACACCTCGTCCAATGTGCCAACATCTTTATTTCCAGCAGGATTTAAGTCAAGGATAGAACCGCCTGTGTTTAGAACTCGTGGAACGGGCGGCAACCGTGGAGGTAACTAACAAGGGTGAAAACTATGTACGATATAAGAATCATTTTATAAAAAAAATAAGAATGCATAAAAAGTAAAAGCTGCTATTACATTCCGAACCAAAGCATTTATTTAAAGGTTCATTACTAAGACCAAATCGATTTTTTTAAATCTGGAATTGTTACAGGGAAATACAGTTTGAAGCTGGTTTCTTTAACATTACAATAGTCATGGAGTACTTCCCTGATTGAAATACTGCTGCAGAAAAACGAAGGATTGTTTGTGTATTTCCTAAGATTGACCTGGGTGGTCTTTTTGTACTACTTTTGCTTTTTTGCATGTTGTAAACAGTCAAAAATATAAGTTGCACATCATTGGAAGTAAAGTTCGTTCAATTGTTATTTTAGAATAGGCATGTTTATTCATATACAACCTATTTACAGCCTCTTTCTGGGAGAATTCTGGAAGGTTGCAAAACATTTTTAAGGTATTTGAAAACTTGACAACCTACTTTCGTTTTTGAAAAGGCACAATATGATTTATTAATTATTGTGTTAAACTCAATGTTTTCAACACAATATGTTCACATTCAATGCAGTTTGACATAATTTACTTCTGAGAAGACGCCCATTACAATTCCAGATTAAAAAGAAAATTCGATTTGGTCTTAGTAATGGACCTTTAAAACAATCTTACAGTATAAATAAATAATCATGTAAACAGAAGTACCTCTAATTGTCTTTATCAAGTACATGTACATGCGTTACTAAGCACTTGCATCACACTACAAGACCTGTCTACAGGCTATTTGTGAACTATGTGACAATTTCACGGGTACCTGTATTATGTTTAACGCGGTTTCATTTTTATTGCTCTGTAGTACTATATAGAGTATGTGTTTTATAAACCTTACAATATGTAATAAGTTTACTGTTTGTTTTTCAGATCCATACGTCATCTACTACAGATGGATATTATTACTAATGTCCCATAATAGGTATATGTTTAGCAATTTTGTAGCAATTTTGTTCAATACCGACACTTAACTACATGTGAATTGAATGATATAGAAATTAGATTAGGGTAAACGAAACTTTGACAAGGCAAATATATAATCAAATTGAACATATAACAAACATGTTTTCTCTGTTATAATACTATTATCTAAAAACAGCAAAACTAAAAGATCTCATCGTGATTCGTTTTTCAAGTTAAATGTAAAATGTCAAAATAAATGAACACCCTAAAATTAAATATAATGTTTCTGTAGAATAGATTAACGCTGAAAGAAAAATATTAATAAGTCTACATAAACATATTAACACATACTCAAAATGAATGTTATATGTGCATGTACTTGTATTTACTAATACAAAGGTAAGAGACTGTGTTGGTGGTAGGCTTATGTCAAGACGATGGTAAGGGACAAGGGTACATTGTAAAAAAGCTCTTACGTAAACAAGATGTAGATTGCTGCAGACTGCTGACACAAGGGAGATAATCATGTCACTCTTTCCCATGTTTCTCAGCTGAGACTCGTCAAAGGGATAATCTACTTCCGTATAGCTTTTAACAAGCACTGCCCCTTCTTCATTTGGGGTCACAAGACTTACATTAAATGCTGGTATTGACTGAAAAACGAGAAAGTATATAGATTTACCTTCATTTCAATCAAACAAAATGAATGTTACTTTAGTTTTCAATGAAAGTAATAGAGTATTAGATCTATTTGCATCATACGTTAGCCTTTAACGTACTAAAATTAAAGGAACTGTTGGCGCAGTTGAAAAATTTGGAAAAACACAATATCACATAAAGATAAAATTGCGATAAAGTCGGTAAAAAACCATTGTTACGTCAATATTCATAAGAATTAACAATGTGAAGAATGAAAAAATGTTATACAAAAACATCGATTTGATTTCTATTTCACAATAGTAATTTCTACAGTCTCGAATAATATAAATCAACATAGTGAAGAAAACTGCTAATATTACTGACTTTGAGTGAAAGTTCGGTCTCGTTGTAGTTCTTGAACATGTCAAACACTTGAATGAATAAAGTTGTAGTGTATGCATTGTTTACATCTCCGACCTTGAGAATCACATGAGCTCTCTGTGATCCTATTGAAAACAAATTAAAAAGACGGTAGTAAACCAAGCAGCATGAAATGTTCCTACAAACTAACACATCCTTTCGGTTTTAAATATTTATTTTAATGTATCATCAAATTTGCTCTATATAAAGTCGGTCATTCCTGACAGCCGATAGCAAGGATACAAGTTCCTTAATCTTGCATACTTAATACGTAATATGTCAAATATGCTTTGTATATTTCAACGTATCAATCATAAAGTTCTTGTTAGCAAGGAAGGATTTTCTGGATTGAAAGAAATTGCCATTTATGTAATTCAATCTGAGTGTTTGGGATATAATTTCAAATAAACAATGTACCAAGAGGTCTTACATACGTACTTGTTTGTAACATTGTTTCCTCATCAAGAAGGGCACCAATAGTCCGCTGACGCACTGTGTATGTCAAAATTGGGTTTGTATCACCCGCGGCATTTGTTATTTTCCTGTTGTCATTTCCTTTCCAGCCACTGCATGTGAGTGTGAGCCAGTCGCGAGCAGATGTTACTGAGAAGGGTAAAAAGCAAATACCATGATAAAGAATTCCTTTCATCTGATATTTCATGATACATCTTAGTTATATAACCGTTTAAGGTGACCATCATAATTTTCTAATAAACCATTAATCAGTCATTTATACTGCTAGAATAATAAACATTACCATAGTTACAACCCCAAAATAATCATCTGTATAACATTTTCATTCACATTGAATATAGAAGAAATCTGTAAAAAAATATAACTGTTTTGACTATTCTAGTCAAAAATATAAATCCATCCTTTCGGTTATGAATTTCTTAATTTGTATTTGTCAATAACAGTAATAAAGGAATGGTTATTCATTAGTTTTTATTACTATTTAGAATACATAGCACTCTTTTTATTGCACGCGATACCACCAATGTAATGCAAATCACCTGGTTAAAGCTCTCATTGTAATTTGTAAGTACAAACCTTCTAGGCTATTGAGAGTGCAGCTTCCACCATAAGGGACATAATTCACTGTCCGTATATATTCCACGACAGTTGAAGCATAACTCGGGGCACTGACTGTTGCAATAATTCTGTATGTGTCCCCTTGATTCGGAAGATTTGTTATGCCAATTGACGATGCTTCAAAACCTAAATTACATAATTATAAATTAGATACCGAAATCATGGAAAAAGTCGATTTTACTTCTGACTGAGAGAGGTAGACAATTCACTTTCAATCTGACATGAAAACATTTCTAGTACTGTAAATTTAAGTAGTATTATAGATAAAGAGCGTTTATAGTAATGTTACATGTATGTTTATGAAATACGGTATGTCTCTATTCACATAACATAACCATTACCAGTTATACCAAAAGTCATTCATAGTTCACTGAAAGGATCAAGGGGATGTTACTCATACCTGTTTCTACGACGGCTTCATCAGCATTCTCGTATTTATTTGATGAATTACTCCAGCGCATTACTTCCCATTTGTAAGTGAACACTGAGGGGTCTATATCCTCAGGTAGCTTTAGGTCAAGTTCTATTTTGTCATAGTAGAACAGTCTCTCCCTTCCAACGTGGCAATTATATACACATCTGAATGAAACAAATATGTTTACAGAAACAAATACACAAACAACGTCGCTATTAGCAAGCAATAACGTTTTCTGTTTACGTAACAAAGATAAAATTAAGGTATGTCTTTTTGTTGTTGTTGTTGTTGTTACTTTTAAAAGAAGATCTAACAATATCGGTTTACTGTTTTTAACTGCTTTTATGTCGTTCTTGGAAGTTCAAAAAGATATGAAATCATTTCACAGCGTACAATGATTCCTATGCCCGATTTTCAGGGAAATAGTGGTTCGATTAATTTTCAGAAATGTGTACCAAGATCTATACATGAAGAACATATTAAAAGCTTTTGAAACAATTCAAATATTGTTTCGAAAGCAATCTTTTCCTGGAAATAATCATATAGTACTGATATAATTTCACAATTGCTTAAGATGACTTAGATGTAAATGCACTTGATGTGCAGCTTGAGATTCTTTTCTTTGTAACATAATATTTTTCGAATTATTATAATAAATGATCACTTTTTTAAAACAGATGATTAGAAGGTTATTCATGACATTACAAGGGTTACTGCTGATGGATTAATTCGTACACTTACTCAATACTGATTGGTATGGCATTTTCTACGAATCTTATCATCTGCATGGCTGATGAAATTCTCTGTCCACGTGACAGCGTGAACATTGCCACGGCATACGTATTAGACGGAAACAACGACGTGTCAATTTTGAGAGCGTATTCGCCGCCGTTTCCAATTTCGTAAGTTGTAGAATCATTAGATAACGGAGACAATGGAAACTCTTTCAGAAACAAGTACATATCAGATTCTGATGGTGTGTTCGGGAAGTGTAGGAAGGACCAGGACGCTGTCAATGACAGTGCTGCTTCAGAGGCCAGTGATGCTGCTGGATCCCATGATATGGTGGCATCGATGAAGATTCCCTGCCCATGTACAACGTCCAAAAGTTCTCCGCCAAGTATGTAGGTGACTAGTTCTGGAAGAATCACCTTAATAGTTACAATATCTTCAGACCAGTGATGTGAGCCTTTATCTGTGAATAGGACTTCGAGACTTACGACATAACCTCCCGGTTCTAACATTCCTGCTTCTATACTCATCACGGATGTGTACGATTGTTCAAAGTTAGAATTAGGAGTAAATGTTGCGTTAATGACATTGGTTAATCTCCAGGTAATTGTTGGTGTACCACAGCTGCTCGAAGTTATCTCCATGTAACTCTTGATCTGCAAAAAAGCAAAACCGGTTCAATCCAAGTTAGTGTTCAACTTTAAGAGTAAATCAGTATATTTCTAGTTTCATTTATAGATTATCATTAATCAGTGCGAGTGTATACTTATGGTTGAACTATTTAAGACTGAAATAAAAATTATGTTGATTGAATGGCACGAGTTGTCGCTTACGAATCTGACAGTTTATGTGAGTTTCTCATGAAGAATGGTAGTTTAGTGCTGGTCATATTTAAGAAAGAAGGTTAGGCAGATTTTCGCCTGTTAATAACTTAAATATCATTGTACTGGACATAAATTCGTAAGACGAAAAAGAAGTTACGTACTAAAACTCGTGAGACGAAAAAGAAGTTACGTACAATGTACTAAGATTGACTCAGTTGTAAGAAATATCATTGGTGTTTGAAACTGTTTATATACGTTGTCCAAAAAGTCTGCAGTTGTAACACATTCCGAGCTATGACTTGGACAAGACGCCTTGTTCTTCATATCATCCTCACATGTCATACTGACCGGATACACTCCAAACTGAAATGTATAAAAGCAAAGCTCTAAATGTCATTACATACTATTATATAAAGTACAATTGAAACACACGAGATGTTGTTTGCGTTTCCGATAAAAATTATTACATGTAGTCATATATGTCTTTCTTTCATAAATGTTTGTTTTTTATCCCACAAAAAATCTTCTTAAAATTTTACTTAACATTCATAGATTAATTGTTACTGCATGGACTTATTTAGTTATAAATAAACTACATTTATATGTCAGCCATTGTTGCCATTTACTTCTTTTTACGACGCTTAAAAACGTGAAAACGTTGGATTTGCATACCAGGACTCATCCAAATTTAGAATAGCAAGTCAGAAACACTTACAGTCGAGTATGTGTGATTGATTTTCATTGGAAGGTCGTCAACCTTAAGCGGACCTTCTGTTGCTCCATCGGCCCAGTCTATTGTGCACTCCGGCTTGGCAGTTATTTGGACGGACCCGGGCAGCTGTATTTCTAGTGTAATTTTGTATGGATCGTCACCTTGCTCTGGCACCGTGAACAGCATCGTATAGTTTGTACACCTATACCCTTAATGTTGATATAAAAATATTTTATCTGAAGTCATTTAGGATGTCTCTCTAATGTACTCAAAAGTATGCATGTTGACCAACATATTACTAAATTAATGATCAAGGGCACTTTCACGTTTGCTGATCTTAGAAAAATGAAACACAATTCCTTTTCTGAAAACATTTTAATTTTTTTTTTCACAAAGGATAAGATAATATCAGAAATCGAGTGTCACTATATTAATAGTTATACATAACTCAAAGTAATGCAAGTCGCTTTGTAGAGTTTAACCCACACACTCTCAACTTAATCTTCTTTTATAAACACTGCATGTATAATACGATATATACGATATTTGATTAAATACATCTTCCTATCTAAAACATTTTTTTTAATGATTTGCATTCGCAGAAGTTGTTAAAACGTATTTGTTAAGTAGTATTTACGTCGTTTAAATTTTGAAAAGTTATGAAAGACGTGGAATAAAATACATATATATATGAAATGGCTAAATAGTTTATAATCTTACATATAATACACGTTACCTTAGACTATGTACAATACGTTTGATTTTACTTACTATTGGGTATGGTTGACGTGGCAGGAACGTCAAGTGCTGGATCACCAGGAATCACAACGGTATTTATTGTGCTGGCTGTCTCTATCTGGCTTGGGGAACTTTGTATGTCAAATGTTCCACCTTAAATCAATTAGTTTTCTTCCAAATATTTCAGCTTTAATGATGTTTTCTTTTGTT
The DNA here is from genome assembly GCA_022818135.1 of Saxidomus purpurata. Taxonomy (NCBI): domain Eukaryota; kingdom Metazoa; phylum Mollusca; class Bivalvia; order Venerida; family Veneridae; genus Saxidomus; species Saxidomus purpurata. The sequence continues at coordinate 18,522 of JAFMSR010000622.1, read as the reverse complement.
TTGTTTTTTAAGTTGTACGATGTACCACAGTAGCCGATTTAAGATCTTGTATCATTTTATTACGGGGTAAAAGAAGAATAAGTATGAGGATATTATTAAGAATCCTTACGACATGACAAAAACATGCATAGTATACCATTTTATATACGCTTGAAAATTAATTCTTTAATGAGTGCCTTGGCATTTAGACCTAGTGTCTTATTGTAAATAATGTTTTGGGAGCCTACACGTATTTCCTATTTTTAAGAATATCATAATATAATTTTAATAATTCAGTAATGTTATAACTGTGGAATATTTTATAATTTTATTTTTTTCAAGTGGCTTATTTCATGGAGAACGTGTCCAAGTCTTATAACAGGGGTGTATACTTACCAGGTCCTAAGACGGTATAAGGAGACGAAACTGAAACAGATCGTGTAAGACATATCAACATCCATGAAACTATGAATAAATCTGAGACATTCTTATTAATTCATTAATTTAAACTAAAACAGTAAACAAAAATTCTGATATCATGACGTTTTTGTTAAGGGCAGTCATACTATTGTTAAACAGAATATTAAATGGAATTCAATTTGAAATCAGGCTTAAGTGTTTCCATGTTAGTGAACTTCAATTGTATTCTTACTCTAAAAAGAAATAAAGAAATGGATGAAAGGGGTGACCTTATAATTTCTGATATTTGTTGTATAAAATATTTATATAACACGTTTAAATAACATAATAATTTTGTGTAACACTCGTTTGTATTGAAGGAGTGAGTGACTTAAACTTCTTCCAATGATTCGCGGTAAATGTTTTCAATCATTATTTTATAAGAGCAGTTAGAGCGAGAGTCTTTTGACCAAATCATTTTAGCCAACTATCGTACAGGTTGCAGTGGAAACAGATTGTACTTGTGGATGCAAGAACTTAACTTGAGTCGCTAACAACATTTTTGTCCTTGTTCAAAACAAAACAATCACCGAAGACATAGTTTATGAGAACAATATGTTCGCATTTAATATTTATTTCGGATTCATTTCCAGTTAATATCTTGAATACAAAAATTTGAATAGAATATTTGATAAGTTGAGATCGGTTCTCAAACTGGTGATAAATAACACTGACAAACAACTCTGAGACTCTTTGTCTGATCTAGATTGTATGGCTCAATAGATAATCAACTACAAATAATTTATTACCACAAGTCGAAATTTTAAAGTGTATCTATTGTTTTCTTTATTTTTGTGACAGCACAACGACGAAACTTATTCTGATTGTTTTTATCATTGATCAGATCATATCAAATTATTGTAATCTACAAAGCTATTCAAAACTTCTGTTTAAAAATGCAATAAGATACGAAAGTACGAATACAAAAGAGAATTTTTGTTTTAATAGTAAATGATAAAATATATGAGATATTGCCTTTATTTTTCAATGTTTGAATTTTTAAACATCCCATGAGACTTAAAACGAGATCCACTCTTAATTTTTAACGACATTAGCTCCCGCCATTCGTACTCCTTTTGTCGCACATTTTACAGTATTTGTAACGGACCTGTATAAATGAATACATTTAAAGCACACAACATCGAAGTGAGAAGAAAATACAGGAAAGTATAACTTACAGTATGAAAGTGAAGAATGTGTGAGTGCCAGCAGTAACACAGCGTCGAAAATACAGTTCATCTTCTGGAAAGACATATTTAATTTTGATAAAAGAATGTAAAACAATATAAAAAGACACAGTGGCAGTTGTTTTGTCTTCTTTTACTTCTTCTCTTGTTATGGCTAACAGTCATTCATTGACTATTATGGCCATGTGTGAAGGGTTTAAAAAAGTGAGCTACATGTACCAGGCCTTCCCAGGTACTCAGTCAATCAAGAATGACACTGGTAGTGCATAAAAGATGACCTATCTTACACCTTAAAACTTAAAAGCCCCTAATTACACTAATATTATGTATCTGTGCATAATAAAGATTAAGTAAATAGTAGGGTTAAAAACAGGATAAAAGTAGGTGTGATCAGATTTATGGGTTCAACGTTGATGCAGCCAGTGCTGACTTAAATCCGGAGCACTGCCTACATGCGATGGAACTGTGTTCAACTGTACTACTGTTCTTTGAAAATACAATTATATGAACATTTGTTATAGTCGACTGATGTTGTTAGAATGTAGTATGCAAGATGGTGGAAATGACTGGATTGTCAAATGTTTAAGGTGTAAGTACTGCGTTAGGTTTATTTCAACATGATTTTTTTATCATTTTATAAAACAAAGTGAGTCTACTGATTTCCCGTCTACTTTCTGCGGTGTTTAAGATCAGTCATAATATTAGTTACTGTTCCCGGGGTCTTGCTATATGTATTGTTTACAAAACGAGCAGCTTGCTTTTGAACGTATTCTATTTTATCTATATCTTTCTGTGTGTAGTGATCCCATACATTGTACAGCTTGTATTGGGCACTCTCTTTGACCTAAATAAATACAGATTTTGATATTTTTATGTTGAAACTCATCTTCCATTTCTGCTCCCATTTTGCAAGACTGTTGAGGTCCCCCTGCAACTGTAACAACAGTCATCTGCAAATAACCTGACATTGGAGTTTACAGCCACAGGAAGGGTCGTTAATGAAGAGCAGAAATAGGAGAGGCCCCAATACCGACCCCTGTAAAAACACCTGATAGTACAGGTGCCGACGTAGATGCCGTCCCATCAACAACAACTCGTTGTGATCGATTTCCCAAAATATCTCTAATCCATGAAAGTGCGCTTTCTGATACCATAATGCAATATTTTGTAACCTTCTATGATGGACAGCATCAAAGGCCTTACTGAAGTCCATTATGGCTACATCCACTTGGCCTCGCTGTACTCACTTTGCTAATCAGTAAATAAAACCCACAAGTTGAGTTTTGCAAGACCGTCGTGCAAGAAAGCCATGCTAGTTATTAGCAAGTATATTATTTAAGTCTAGATGGTCCAAGACATTACTTACAACTATGTGCTAATACTCCAGGTTATGCAGGTTAAAGAGACATGTCTATAATTACTAGCCATAAATGTTTCTCCTTGTTTTGAAAATATTTGTTATAAATGCTTACTAATCAGATCGTACAGATCCTGAACGTAAAGACATTTCAAATATGACATTTCAAGGTAAGATGTATATCTGGTATTGATGCATGCGCACTTGGACCTATTTCTGGAAAATTTGTATCATTATTGTTGGTAAATACTGAGGAAAACTGTTTGTAAAGAAGTTCAGCCTTGTGTAGAGGGGACAGATTTTAGATAACCATTAACTCTAAGGGGTGCTACTCCTAAGCATAATCATATACTAAAGGCATATGCTTAAACACTAGTTTAGTTTATACTAATTTATTTATTCTCGATTGCGAAACAAGTGTTTTCATCTTATATAAATCGCTCTCGAGACTCATTCCAGATGGAATCAACCTCGAAGAGAGAGAGAGGCGATGTGGAACTATCTATGTTTTGCCTAGGGACACTACCGATATGGCGCTGGTAGGGATCGAACCCGGGGCCATTCAATCCTGAGTCGAACGCGCTACCACGGGACACAATAATAAAACAATTCATTTTTATGAAAATGATTTCGATAGGATTTAGAATTATCAAAAAATGATGAATTCATCTAAACCCCAATTTGATACATAGGCAATGTTGAATAAAGCATTTTGATGTTTAAACTACAAGCTATCTTTACACTATTTCTTTATCCACCAAAAGAATCAGGCAAACGAACTTTGGTGGGGCATGACAGTATGATTCTTATATCTCTAACTTTGCTCTTGATGACGACAGATGGTGTGGATGCAGATCATAGACACAACCTTTGTATTCTCACAGATTGCTCACATTCACATCTACTCAAAACATATTGATTTCATGTTGTTTGGTCAAACTATGTTTACCTTAACAAGGGATCTAATTTACAACAAATCTGAATTGTATTTCTGGCCAATACATGGTCTGCATTTTGTGCGCCGTTTAGGCGGTCAGGTTCGAGTCTTGGTCAGGCTGCACATTTTTCTCACCCTGTGATATTTTGCGCCCAACATGGGACCGTGTCGGCATTACAAGGTCTGTCTCCGACACTTGTAATTGCTTGATTTAAAGTACTCACTGAAATTCGAAGGCGAATTTCAGCATAGTGGGGAGTAGATGTCATGGTTACGGGCTTGATCATGAAAAAGGGGATAATGTGTAGGTGGCCGGATAGCTCTGTCGGAAGAGCCCTGTAAGCGAAGGGTCCCGGGTTCGAGTCCCGGTCAGGCTGCACATTTTTTTACACCCTGTGGCACACGGGCTAGTCCACTCTCACGACATTGGTAAACATACGTTTCTAACGGAAATATACGGACGTAATCATTTACACTTTTACATATTTCCTTTCACTCTTCTGTAAAGACAACTTATTTTTTGCTTTTTAAATTTTACCAGACGCCTTAGCTTTGTCACGTGGCGTGTAAAATGGCTTGATATGAATAACGTTTAAAAGGGATTTATAAATAGCAGATTTCCATAACTATTATTGGGGAAAAGGAATGGAAGATCGGCGGTGGGTGGAAGCAATGAAGTTTACCAATTCATAGCATGCATTTGCTTAAATTTTAGTTAGATAGGCAATGTGAGTGGATAAACACGTGTAAATGAAACACGTGTAAAGGAATTCTTGTGCACTAAAAACTCTCTTCTGAACCACCACCGTTACCTTACGAAGAAGTTGAACCATAGATTTAAATATTATGATAATTGCTACCATCACGTATATAAAATTCAAATGTTAAATTTAAATGGTGCTCAAATTGCAGGACATTTATTGGCAAGATATACAACTGCGGTTTGATATGAGTTCTATCCCTTGTTTTAGTATATATAATCTTACGACAGGACATGCATATGTGTCGAGTCCGTGTGCTCTTTTGCTATTTATGCTATATATATTAGCGAACAACCTTTTGGACACTAATAGTTCAAATTTTATTTAACATTTACCGATGGCTTGCTGTTTGTACTACTATTTTAAACTCAAGAGTAAATACACACAGTCAAGTCCTTATAATTTTCCTTTTAGTTACCTACCGATGGCTTGCTGTTTGTACTACTATTTTAAACTCAAGAGTAAATACACACAGTCAAGTCCTCATAATTTCCTATGTAATCATTTTTTAAGTAATACTGACCTTTATAAGAAAGCGTATTGAAGTTAATGCCAATGCAAGTTGAATCTGCTTCAGTTGCTTGAAGTTCAAACGTATTTTTCATATTATTAACAGATTCGACAAAGGTATACAAAGTAACATTTGGCAATGTTTAAATTATATTTATTCGGAGACACAGTTTGAATGCAAATTCTTATATAATATACGGTTTTCCTACAGATTTATTAAACTTTTAATGTTTAAGGATTGACGCAAATGGACGCATGGGTGCTTATTTCGGCATCTCTGATCAGGTTTTACCTGAAAACGACATTTATCTCGATTTTTCGAAGACAGAAGCAAGTTACTCCACCTATCCTTGGGAGGGAGTTGTCGGTGGCAACATTTGAAGCATCTTTCATTTATTTAAAAACTTAATGTAAATAAATATTATTACATGGGTTTCTTGAAACAATTTAAACAAACCTACTGAACCAGTGTTAATGTGTCTTTGTAAATAAGAAATATTATATGGTTGATATACTTTTTATTATTGCGATATCAATGTTTAATCTTATCACTGAATCTTAGTTTGGTTTGTGGGTTAATATTTTTTAAAAATTTTTTTTTTTTTTTTTTTTTTTTTTTTTTTTTTTTTTTTTTTTTTTTTTTTTTTTTTTTTTTTTTTTTTTTTTTTTTTTTTTTTTTTTTTTTTTTTTTTTTTTTTTTTTTTTTTTTTTTTTTTTTTTTTTTTTTTTTTTTTTTTTTTTTTTTTTTTTTTTTTTTTTTTTTTTTTTTTTTTTTTTTTTTTTTTTTTTTTTTTTTTTTTTTTTTTTTTTTTTTTTTTTTTTTTTTTTTTTTTTTTTTTTTTTTTTTTTTTTTTTTTTTTTTTTTTTTTTTTTTTTTTTTTTTTTTTTTTTTTTTTTTTTTTTTTTTTTTTTTTTTTTTTTTTTTTTTTTTTTTTTTTTTTTTTTTTTTTTTTTTTTTTTTTTTTTTTTTTTTTTTTTTTTTTTTTTTTTTTTTTTTTTTTTTTTTTTTTTTTTTTTTTTTTTTTTTTTTTTTTTTTTTTTTTTTTTTTTTTTTTTTTTTTTTTTTTTTTTTTTTTTTTTTTTTTTTTTTTTTTTTTTTTTTTTTTTTTTTTTTTTTTTTTTTTTTTTTTTTTTTTTTTTTTTTTTTTTTTTTTTTTTTTTTTTTTTTTTTTTTTTTTTTTTTTTTTTTTTTTTTTTTTTTTTTTTTTTTTTTTTTTTTTTTTTTTTTTTTTTTTTTTTTTTTTTTTTTTTTTTTTTTTTTTTTTTTTTTTTTTTTTTTTTTTTTTTTTTTTTTTTTTTTTTTTTTTTTTTTTTTTTTTTTTTTTTTTTTTTTTTTTTTTTTTTTTTTTTTTTTTTTTTTTTTTTTTTTTTTTTTTTTTTTTTTTTTTTTTTTTTTTTTTTTTTTTTTTTTTTTTTTTTTTTTTTTTTTTTTTTTTTTTTTTTTTTTTTTTTTTTTTTTTTTTTTTTTTTTTTTTTTTTTTTTTTTTTTTTTTTTTTTTTTTTTTTTTTTTTTTTTTTTTTTTTTTTTTTTTTTTTTTTTTTTTTTTTTTTTTTTTTTTTTTTTTTTTTTTTTTTTTTTTTTTTTTTATTAAAAAAAAAAAAAAAAAAAAAATTTTTTTTTTTTTTTTTTTTTTTTTTTTTTTTTTTTTTTTTTTTTTTTTTTTTTTTTTTTTTTTTTTTTTTTTTTTTTTTTTTTTTTTTTTTTTTTTTTTTTTTTTTTTTTTTTTTTTTTTTTTTTTTTTTTTTTTTTTTTTTTTTTTTTTTTTTTTTTTTTTTTTTTTTTTTTTTTTTTTTTTTTTTTTTTTTTTTTTTTTTTTTTTTTTTTTTTTTTTTTTTTTTTTTTTTTTTTTTTTTTTTTTTTTTTTTTTTTTTTTTTTTTTTTTTTTTATTTTTTTTTTTTTTTTTTTTTTTTTTTTTTTAAAATTTTTTTTTTTTTTTTTTATATACGATTAACATTTTTTTTGCCTTTTAAATTAATCAGTTGATTTTACATGTAAATGAACAAAACTAGCATATCTTTAAATTAAAATGAATTGACAGATATGTTTATATGTTGTTTCAATTGTTGTGCAATTTCTTCTTCAATTCTAATAGCATTTCATCTTTTTCTTCTATACTAAACGAGGCAACTTATATAATAATATATGGAAATATTGTACCAAGACTTGCATGCCCGTCTAAAAAAGTATTCCATACCACTTACTTGCTTTCTAATGTCAATCCAATTACATTTGAAGGAACAATATTAATTTTGAAAGCAAATCGGAATACTTAAAATTTAGTGACAAGAATTTGGTGTATGATACACATAATCCCCGTCAACTAAAATGTTGCTAGCAGATTCAAGTCATAAAAAGTTCTCTGACTGTGACGTATGGACCAATCAAGCACGCCGCCAAGAACGTGACCATTTCATAACAAAACAAGACTGTAACAGGCAATGAAAAAACTTTTCAAAAGAGAAATTGATTTGCTCGTTTTTCAGATTTGAATAAAACACTGTTAATTGTTGCTTTATTCACACATTATTAAATATTTAAAAATACGGGTAGATCTTCGATGAATGATGAACGTACAATTATTATTCCCAAACGTTCACGATCATAATTGAAAGTTTACACTACACATATAAATGTAGCCAACTGTCTGCTGAAATTTGTCAACGTTGTTTTAGAGTGAATAGAACGCAATTATATCAGGTTATTTTTTACAGTTATATCAGTAAATTTAAAAAGATCCTTGGACTTAAAATATCCAGTTATTACAAGACTTATTGAAGTTATTTTCAACTTCTCTATCATGCCAATATCAGGGAAATACGGGATTACCGCGAACAATGGGTGTCATAAAAGATAAGAAAATGATCAGACTAGAAATCAGAATACTTATAATATGAAAGTCAAGCAAGGTTTGGCATAAATAAGGAAGAGGACAAGGCCTGTTCCCTTTAGCACCTTTATCCTCGTTAACTGAATATTATGCATATCTATAAAAACATATGACAAACTTGCTTGTGAGCAGGTACTCAAAGCAGGTGGTTAAACTGATTTTTTTCTTTACTGTCTTTATTACCTATTTTCTTTTTTGTTTTAATAAGTTTTAGAAATTTCCACATACAAGGCTATTTATATAAAGTCCAAGAATTAGGGTTTTTGTTAAACTATAAATAAAATTTCTAATATTTGCATTGTGTATAATTAATAAAGTTGTTAAAAAACAATTTCTTTCCTAAACGCATAACGTAAGGTGCCGCTTTTTTGTTTAAGTATGAACATTTTTTCTTGCCCTGCAGAAATCAGACGTTTTCATCTAGACAGCAGGAGTATGAATGTGTGAGCTTGACACCAACGTTAATAAAATTGCGCACAATTGTCCTAAATTTCAGAGTTGACATTTCGGAACGAGTGTCACGTACTGATTCATACCTATGTTCTAAAATTTCAAAATTTCACATTTTAATCCCTCTCATAACAAAACGACGCATGTTGTGTTAGGGACCGTTAAGGGAAATCGGCTTCATCTGCCTGTCCTACCAACAATCATAACTCTGTCATACCTCGTCCATCATACCTATCCACTTTTATCTGATATCTAATACAATGATTGTTGCAACCTTATAAAAGAATGATAAGTATTCTTTTTCTTACTTTACCATCTTCTAAAGTTAAACTAAGGCAATTAACATACAATAATAGAAGTCGTTGTCTGTGTCTATTTATAAATAAAATGTCACATGCTACATAAAAGAAATACATGTACATTTGTAAGCAAACAAACAATGAAACATTGTAAATTACAAATAAATGCAATGTAGTATTACACCAATTCAAAACAAAGGTCTTTGAAATAAAGCTTACTTATTTTTGCTTTTTGTCGACATGAATTAAACATTTAATCTTGTTCCGGTCTTGCTTGCTGAATCAAGAGAAGTATCTGACCGGTGTTGACACTGGTTCAAGTCCTTGTAGTAACGGTGTGTCGTTTGGGTCATCTTTGCTAAAAGTTACTTTTCCAAATTCCATGATTTGGATAAAATGCGTTTATTCGTTCTAACTATATTGCGACCATAACTATAAAATGCTAACCAATGTTTATTTGAATGTAAGTGGTAATGTATGTCAAGATACATAGCTTTCAAAAGAGCCTCTCTTAAATGCCCATTAAATGTCAATGTCAAGAATGTTTCAATAAACATATGGAAAGGTAGAATATCTTTTTTGTTCGGGATACTTTCTCCTCCTCATCATCATCGTCGTCGTCGTCGTCGTCGTCGTCGTCATCATCATCATCATCATCATCATCATCATCATCGTCGTCGTCTTTGATAATGGCTAACCGTCATAACTGACTATTATGGCCATGTGTGTGTGTGTGTTGTGGGTGGGGGGTAGAAAGAGTTAAAGGATTGCTAAATCTCCTAGGTTACTCTGTCCACCCAGAAGGTTTTTTGGCAAATTGATAAAAAAGTGTAAAAAGCTTAGCCTCCTTATGTCCTCGTGTCATTGTGTGTTCTTCCTGATAGCTTAATGAGTTTAGAAGTTATGCAATGTACAATAATGTGACGTAGGGACGTACAAAAGAACGGACGAAAAACAAACGCAGAGTTCTGCACTAGTGCTGAGGAAGGAAACGAACATACAACATATTGCGTTTGAGATTGTTATCCTGTCAAGGAAAATGTGACGTATCATTTTTTGTCGAGCCCGCTTGCGGTGAGCTCGATATAGTTGTCACTTTTGGCGGTTCGGTGTATGTGCGTGCGTCCGTGCGTCCGTCCGTCCGATTTTAACCGGACCATATCTTTTTCATGCATGGAGGGATTTTAATGTTACTTGGCACAAATGTTCACCATCATGAGACGGAGTGTCATGCGCAAGAACCAGGTCCCTAGGTCTAAGGTCAAGGTCACACTTAGAGATTAAAGTTCAAAGTCAAGAATATGTTTGTCTGGAGCATTTCTTCTTCATGTATCGAGGGATTTTGAAGTTACTTCGTACAAATGTTCAACACTATAGGCTACCATTGTTTTTAGAATTACTTCCCTTTGTTGTTACTATAAATAGCTTATATTGTAACTTTTTTATTACTGGCCGTAGAGAAAAATCGAGACCACTTTTCTGTGGTACAACATGCATGTTACATCCAATATTTAGGTGTATTTTGACCCATCTCTACTTGGTAAGGAGTTAGCCCTTTTGACATATGGCGGGCTCGACATGTTGCACGTGGGCATCTAGTTTTTATAAATATCCATTTGTAGTGTAAAGTGATTCTCAGACAACAGTATAATAAATGTAAACACTTGAAATGCATTCTTGAAAGATTTCTGCGAAACGTGTTCAAACTCTAAACCCAGTTAATATTCTTTGATAAATATATCAATGCAGTTTGCTTTAATATGATTTATATTCTTCGTTTTCACTTATCGTGTTTGTTCCATTTTCTTCACTTTAAAAATAAGTCTGGACGCCAGTTTGGGCACCTAGGGCATGCGCCTTCACGTTTTATACATAAACAAGAGAATGTTCAGTAACTGATTTATGTCCTAGGTAATGGATATCAGTAGATATAATATCAAAGCGCCTTTTTCTGTCAGGTTTTATAGACAAAAAGATAACCAGAACAAAGCAATTTATCATTTGTACTTAATTCATTTATACAATATGTTTGAATAGCTGAACAACATACGGTCAAGTAGACTACATGCATAATTAATAAATTATACTTAAAATGTCATGGTGTATTATTTGGGTGAAAGGTTTTTTTCGCTTTATCGTAAATTACGTCAATATATTATTCCTTCTTTCTATTCTACACTAAAGAGATACTATCAAACACATTTTCCATAAATTTAATAATTTTAGTCAGGTCGATGATTTCTCCAAAGTGATATAATAAAAGATAAAACGGGAAAGATATTGCAACAAATGAAGCGATAATCTAGGTTTGAAAAATAATATGTTGCAAACGTCGATGAGCTTGGTTTTACGGCACCACTATACTATATGTTTATATTGGAATTTCGAAAGCGTCTATAACGCTTTATCATTTTGTAGCGTATAATTTCAAATATACCTAACAGAAATTTATACTGAAACGTTTTTATTTGGTGATTCGTTCTAAAGTAGATCTAGATCTATATAATTACATTGTGTATTTTCATACAGTTTGAACAATTTTATTGTGTCACCAAAATCTGAGAGCGAGCAGCTTTAAGAAATTTTAATAGATAAGTTGTTCTCTAGATACATTTTTTCATCACATTTGAATGGGAAAGTAATGTCGCATGCTATTGATGAAACTGTTGACGAATCACACATGAATACGTGAATCCGTTTATAAAGCGCTATTTACAATAAACTAGACAAAATGTCATTTAGAGTTGTTCAGTAAATGGCGGGGATACAGCAACATTTCAGCAAAACGTGTCGGGAATACTTCTAACGCTCAGCAAAAAAAGAATGCCGGCGATACTTTTCACTTTCCCCAAAAAAGTGTTAGCGATACTTCTACTGCTGAGACTGTTACCATTCCGCAAAATATGTCGGTGATACTTCTAACGCTCAGCAAAAAGTGTCGGCATAAAGTCTGCCGTTCAGCAAAATTATGTTTTGTCAGAGTATCACGTATAAGTTTATGAATCATGCTAATTTATAGAAGAATGCATATCCGTTCAAGCGTTGTTCATTTGTAATAAACAATTGTTTGTGTTCTGATGTGCAAAAATTACACATAACAATATGGAAGCATCAGAAGGACAAGCGGGTGTATATTAGACAATAAGCAACGCCTAAAGAGGATATTATTTCGAAACATTAACAATAAGGTGTAAACATGCATTGGGGTGTTAACTACGCGGTCACATTACACCTTGCATCACAATTACGACGTAATTTCGTATTTTGATGTAAGAATATCGTTTTCCAAGTCCAACGGCTGTTTATTACATTATCAAAAGAAACAATGCTTATCATCTGGAAGAATGATCAAGCCAAGTTAGAATGAAGTTTTTTAATCCGAACATACTGAAGGTTTAACTTATTGATCCACTCTTAAGTTGTTGTTCTAAAAAGACATTTCGAGTGCATAATCTCAGGTAAAGGGATATATGTACCCACCCGAATCATTAGCTATTTTCTTCTAAAATGTTACGAAACATCAGTTATTTACTTTTTATCTTTCAGTATGGACAATTCCATCAATATTTCAGAGGCGACGGAATGGCAAGTAGCACAGGTCATGACATCACGGATGTGCAAGCTGATCACCGCTAGCACTGATCACAGCATCATTTACCGCCAGCAAGGTAAGCTAATCAAATAAGGGTCAAGTAGTTTATGTTTATGTTCAATGAGTATGACCGTTTCAGATCAGAGCCAATGTACCCGCAACTTGTAATTTCTAAAATAGAATTCGGCTCTTGCCCCAAGCAAAAGCACGATATTATCATGTCATCCCAAATCTGTAGATAGATGTAATGACATTAATAAATACTGTTTTTCTCCGTAAACCGAGAAATTGATAGGTTCTATAACTCGAACACCAATAGAACATGTGTTGTACTACTTACATGTACATTGTAAATCCTTAATCTGCAGTGAGTATATTTAGGAAATGGATTTTATTTTTCAGTGATACATTTGTATACCTGTTAGAAAATTACGGTATGGAGTTCGGATGCCGAAGGCTGAATAGTATTCACAGTATGCCCTTCGGGTGCGTAGTAATGTAGTAATGAATACCGAAGGTGACCTTGATTTGAGCATAATTTAATATTTTAACAAGTTACGTAACAAAAGTATTTCTAGTACAAAGGTAGTCTGTTCTTACTAGTGAGGCCATTTGCGTTTACATAGAGCGTGTCGGTGTCATGGTATGCTTTCCGAATTACTTTTCCAGACGCTTACATGTTCAAAATGCAGAGTAAATTAGCTAAAAGTGAAGCAAAGCGCCAGTTATAAATCTCCGAGGAAAAATGCTAAAAACTTTATAACAAAAATAATAAATTAGCGCAAAAAGGTCAAACAACGTGTCACAGAGACAATCAGTGGCTAACAGCGTATACATGTAACTTAACAACCCGGTGACAAAATACTGAGAAACTTCGTAATACCGAAAAGAAGAGATCGGCGTAAAAACAACGTTGCTTAAGGCATCACTATACGAGGGTTTTGCAAAATATTTTGTCATTACGGGCTTGAGGACAACGTTTTATCAAGAACAGTTTTATTGCAAACATTTAGCGAAACACATAAAATTTTGTAACCTATAAATATTTTAGCATTTTTTCAGAAGTTCGCCTAGTTATAGACGTTTAAGGTCATCGAAGGCGGGCGTCATCTTTAACAGACAATTTTCATCAGTGAGTAAATGAGGTAACCATTTAGCACACATATTTCTCAGATGCAAATAATTCTTCAAAATGGTTTGAACTTCTGTCATACCAGATTTCCACCTTCAAGCGGGCATCCTGTTACACCACAGTTTTGACAGCAGCGGTATTTGCTTTAGTAATAGAGGTTTTAGTCGTCATCTTTAACAGACATATTCCCAGCTTTAAATACTTTATTCCACCTAAAAAACGGTGCGCATTGATGTGGACTGAGGACCATATATACTTGGATTACACAGTTTATCAAATATTTGCTTTGCATGTATACAAAGCCTAGTGCGGCATGTCATAATTATAATAGCCATGAATTTCTATCTTTTTCATTCATGTTACGAGGTGAATTGTAACATGGTCAGTGTATATGACTGCATATATTTCAAACTTAATATCTCGGTCATTTGAAAAGCAATCTGCTTGAAATAAACGGGCATCTGTAGTTTTTGAAAGCACAATTTATATGCGTTTAAAATATACCATAGTTAAATCTACGGAATCCTATTAGCGACGATACCTTTTGCAGGACCCTTGTACAACCCCGCTGACAAACTACAATGTACTGGTAAGAAAAGAAGTTCAACAACGTGTATCTAAAAGCTTAGGTAACCAAATCATATGCAACTTCGTATATGTAATAACGAAAAGAATGAAATGGCGTGAAAAACGTTTAATAATGCGTAACTATAACAAAACGCGTCATTCTACGAAATCCCAACGGGGACAAAATGCTTAGCAACTTTGTCATAAAGAATGTAATAAATTGTCGTGTAAAACAGTCATTCACTTGCCACTATACAAAAAGTTCAAAACAACGCAGCGCATTACAACCCCGATGACAAAAATGCTGGGCAAGTGTGAAATACTGAGGGAATATCGAGTGCCGTAGACACAATGGGGCGTGGTATGTTCCCTAAAAAGACTAGTTTAACGACAAATGGACACCCATATGTGGTGCAATGTCACAACGGCACTAAAGGAGAAAAGCTCATTGTTTGAGATCGATTTTGAAAATCATGAAGTTCGGTTATTCGAATCCGGATGCAATGCAACATACAATGTACTGCGATTTAGTTCTTAAATTTAACTTTATTTTTGTGTTTCCATGATGAATTATATTCAACAGTATAAAGCTAGCAGCAACTGGAATAAAATATTTCTTATAACAGTCTTGTCGGTATCATTCTATATTTGTGTCGCCATTGTGTACCAGCGACAAGGAAAGCTACTCTGTTCATGTTGTACCATCGCCTTTTCTTCTTTGTTTTTGTTGTGCCGACAACGTGCACTGTCGCCTGTTCTACTCCGTTTATTTTTTATCTGCGACGTGCCCTGTCATCTGTGCTTATCCGTTTATTTTGTGCCAGCGGCATGCAAATAATATTGTAAAGGTGAAACGCAGTCACCTAACCAACTCTTATATTTGTACCAGCACCTTGCAATGTTGCTTGTGCTACTATGTTTATTTTATGACAGGAAGGCCACCGGTGTTGTACAATTTACTTCGTAATGGTGACATGTAATGTCATCCAAGCTATCTATTTTTTTTGTGTACCATTGACTTGCGATGTCGTTTGTGCAACTCCGCTAATTTATCAGATGAGATGCTATCAAATTCTACACAACCATTATTCGCATATGCGCCCTAAGACAGCTGTCTGATTGAACACAAAAGTAATGTCGTTCAAACAAACAAGCTTATACAGATTTCATTTTATCATCTTCGTTTAAGAATTTCTGTATAGAATAAAAATATAAGTGCACTTTCACTAAAACATACGTCGATTACTATGTCTAAACACAGAAGCAAGGGAAAGTAAATAGTATATTTACATCAGTTGATATCAAAACAACTCTTGTTCGCCTTGAACACTGCCTGCTTGTTATTTCTATCTTCAAAAGCACCTTTAAAGTATTTTCAATCATAAACACTAATCTTGGTATCCCTAACGTCGCAAAACTATACATATCAACTATCTTGATTCAGTACAGGGATTCGTCCAAATGCTCTTTTGATCCTAGTGAAACGATTTGTTGATTAATGTCTCTTTCTTCAGTTGAGTTTCAGCTTATTTCGGGTTGACGTCTTTGTTACCATCTGTAGATGCTGTAAGTAAATAATAAAAATTAGGTATTCGGTGAAAAACTGTCTTATCCGGCATGATTTGGGTCCAATCATGAACATGCTAGTTAGAACAAAGTCTTCCTGGTAATGTCCTGCTCCTTATAAAGGCAGTTTTCTGTTAAACAATTTTAGTCGTACTGTATATGTAATTTGCTTAGTTGAGAAATAACACAGAATTTCGTAGCTTGTTCGTACTGAACTTATGAAATAACATCCGTTCCAGCGGTATTAGTCGTTTAATAAACAATGATTTGGGGGTACTGATACGCAGTATTCAGCTAATTACTGCATACAAAAATGTATCAGTACTCCAAATAATTGTTTATTAAACGACTAACACCGCTGGAACGGATGTTATTACATAAATTAGCCACGAAGGCCGAAGGCCTGAGTGGTTAATAACTGCGAATCAGTACGACAAATTATTGTTTATTAGACGAGAACCACGCTGAAAGGGATGTTATCTCGATTCTAACATAAGCAGATACTACAAAAAGTGAATAATTGCAAAGCGTTATTTTCTACGCGAACGCTCATTTAACGTCATGCGGCGCAATATGACGTCATGTTTACAGCACATCGGTTCCCGTGTTGTTTATGGTTAAATATAACATAATTTTTCTACTCTTTGTTTATAGAGACAAAATCGTGAGTCTTGTTAGAATGTATTATTTATCATGAAATCAAGTAACAAATTTGTCATAACAGATCACTTTTAAACACGACTTTAATATAACATGAAAAAAAAGAAAATATTATTTCAAGATATTTAAGATATCTGAATAACCTTGACAGCAACAGAAATAAAGCTATGGCATAAATACAATGACAATCTACCTTAAAGTTTGTAAAAAATGGCTTCTGCTTTTATATGACTTTACTGACCGTGTGATAAATGTGAGACTGATGTGCACATTTTGTATGGACACACGTACATTTTTGTTGTAACATTTATTTGTTTTATAAAACATACATTCATATTTCAGCAATACAAGAAGGAAACATTTAGTAAAAATGGTACGTAGATTCACAGCATTGGTAAAACTAATAAGTCATAGACAATTTGCTTACTTACACTTTCTATTGATTCCAATATCGTACACTGGCGTGACACTCCCTTGTTTTTCGGCGACCTTTGACTCATTGTTTTTCTCTTTACTTCCAGAAGGATTCACAAAGAAATGTTTGACTTGTTTCATAATCACTTCAATTAAATCTTCTTTTTTATCTTCACGACTGTCATGTACAACACTGTCAATGCTTTCTCCGAGAATAGATAGGAATATAGTTAGTATAAAAAATACAACCGTCAATATGTAGAAAATGAAGAACAGTTTGGCCAAAAATGGCTGCGTTTCGTTTATCTCAGAAAAATGACTCTTCCCGATCATGGCTATAAACAATGTGCCCATACACTGGTACATGCTCATATATGACACAAGTTGTGAACCAAATAATAGCATCCCTAAAAAGCAAAACCCAAAGAAAATATACAAGAATGTCATTCCATACCAGAATAGATCTTTCCCACACTTCTGAAACACCTTCACAACTGCATTTACTTTTTTAGAAGTTGCAAAAATCTCTAATATCCTTAAGGTTACCATGAATACCAATATGGCAAGTAAGGCCACTAAGATTTGATCCCATAGTACAATATGGCTAAAATCCACAAACAGATTTTTATCCTCATTGTACCTTTCAACCGTCCTATATGTTAATCCAAGGCGTATAATATAAATGGCAATAGCTGTTATCCCGATAGCTAGCATTATCATTTCATAAACCTGCCAAAATTGCTTGAAGTAGCCGCATCTTTGCTGGTAAATCCTGATACAAATTTTGACCAAAAGCACTACAAGATAGGTAACAAAAATAACTTCGCATAATATCGTAAGTGTTCCAATTGCACCTTGGTGGGTGTAGACACGAATCGGGTAGATTGAAAATGATGTAAAAGCGCCACCTGTCTGAGGAAATTCGACTAGAAATATGTGGTAGATGAAGATATTTGTTGCTCCATTATATAAGGTGAATTCAAACATCACCGCCCTTGTTTGCCGGTCCAGCCATAAATTCCGAAACAGTTCATTCAGTATAGATATGGAAGTGTTACGACCAACATCTAGAGTAGCAATGTAGCCACCACCGCCGTAAGTTGTATAGAGTCCAGGTAAAGGCAAACCCCACACATCATACGCTTAAAAGAAAATAAATACAACATTTATTCATATAAAACCTTAGATGGTTCAAAGTGAATCAAGGTTCAGGTGCCATCATTTAAACCAAAATGCACCACTAAGAAATGGAATTATATCGTTTTAACCTTTGAATACATTTTTTTCTTTTTATTAAAAATAAAACAAAAGATTAAGATTTAAAATATGTAATTGTAAGAAAATGACCTGATTTAAATTTCCAGGCATCATCAGAAACATTGAAGACCGCAAGCGTCTTATCGCAAGGCAGTGTTTGCCAACCAATGCAGTAATCATCCTCCTCTTCATCTAAGACTGTGTATTCCCCGTAGCATGCAACCTTCCCAATGTATGGTATGTCGCATGTATCTGAAAGAAGCATGTATAACATTCAACCCTTTACCTGCTCAATTACTACAATGGACTTTTGTATCCTTCAATTTTGTCAGAACTATAACTTGTTCAAAGAAGTGTTTACTAAATATGTACATTTTTATAACTTATTTTAGGTCCAAGACGATGGGAAACCAGTCAGCATTTGATTAATTCTATATAAAGGAAGAATGTATCCTCTATCACGTTGGTGTCAACATCAAATAACAATGAAAACGCTTATAAAAAGG
>JAFMSR010000621.1:0-47969 GCA_022818135.1 Saxidomus purpurata | reverse complement strand
CTGGCACCTTTAACGTTCGTTCACCGGTACCTCCCTCAGGAAGGTCTAAACAATCTGGAAATACCTGTACTGACAGTTGTTTTCCACCCAAAGAGTGATGTCTCTCTAAAACACTGTCAATTGCTTGTAAAAGAAAAGAAAGTTGCAATGTATGAAGTGTTTAAGGTAGCGGCTGCGTTCAACTGAAATTTCATTCGCCAAAATCTTCAAAGGTATATATCTTTCTTGATTATGTTTAGAAAGTATGTGAATCTACACCAGTTTGGAATGGCCTTTTTAATCATAAAACATAATAAAAGATGTTACTCAAGATTAAGAAATAATGGGACAATACATGAAATGTCTTATTTTACGCATTGTCAATTTTTGAACAACATTTACAACTAGGGTGAACCCCCTAGCTCTAAAACTTTTGGTTTATTTTTTGCCTTGCTTGGGGGAGACGTGTTACGGGTTTTTAATAACTGTCTTCAAATTAACTCTTTGCTCTTACATGTCTGTGATAGAAGGTTATACCCACTTACCGTACATAAATGGTCATAGAAATAAATGAAGTTTAAAAAATGTGCCACGGTTTCCTTGATCAATAAACAAAGTATAAATGCAATAACTTTTGTGTGTATAGGGGGTCATCCCTAACTGTAAGCCTTGATAAAAAAATATATAAAGAGAGAATGACATTTTATTACATTAAGTTACCTATTCATTTTGTAGTCATCAGCACCATAAATTGTTTTGTTTTATGTGTTTAGAGATTGAAATGATTCCAAAATGTATAAGCGTATATAATGTTTTATCCACAATAAGAAAAATATAAATCTTTGAAGATTTTTCGAATGAAATTTCAGCTAAACTCAAGCGCTACCAATAGGGCTTAGTTATATGTTTGCACATATTTTTATGTATGTCAAAGTTAATTTTTTATTAACTTAGTAGCAATGGAAGATAAATGTCAATTCTTACATATCGAAATTTTACATTAAATGAGCAGAAACGTTACTCGCTTTATAAGGAGAAGCATACACACAACTTTCAATTGACAACATTGTACATGTATGTTACTATATACTTCATTTGTAGTTACTTTTTCCTAGATAGCTGTGTCTATCAAAGGATCTATCAAAGGATGTAGAAGCAAAAGCTTGATTTCCTTAATATAATGTATTTAAAGTAACTTTGTTCAATGATGTAGATGGTTTGATATCAACATAATCTATTTGTTCTGTTCTTCAAGATAAAAGTTTCAACTTAAGAAAGGAGACGAGATGTAAAATACAATGCATGTCAATAATAACAGACTAATAGTGTATGGTGCTACTCACTTTTGTAGTCTTCAAAATACACAAAACAAGCGTTATCATCAATCATAAGAATTTTGGTCACTGATCCCCCTCCACTTCTTCTTTTGTTTTCGAAGTAGTACTTAACAGTATCTCTTGTCACGCCATCAACCAAGTTGGAAACCATGATACGTTTCGATATCGGTACCTTCGCTAACTTCAATCTACTCCCTTCAAGCTTTGAGCTAGCGAGTAATTTCTTTAATATTTCATACTTGAAATCTGTAATATTATATTAGCTACTTCTATTAATAATAATTATGTGTGTTTTTGATTAACCTATACAAAACGAACTGATGCAATTAGTCTATATTAATTATTTTAGCAACGTTTTGTTATTTGTACGAAATAACCTCTTCCTTCCGGAATCAAAGACTTTAATATAAGTCTCAATAATATTACATAGGTAAATAATCTAACCTCTCTAGGGTACTACTATTTTTTTGAAGACACACAAAAAAATTGTTATTATACTAATGCCAAATAAGATTTTCTTTTGACTTTCAATAAAAGAATATTTTGAAGTTTCTAGAATTTTATAGAATATATTTAATAAAGTACTAAGACTCTTGAGCAAATCTTACTGCAACTTGCAAGGGGTCATTTACTTATACAGTAAAGTATATTATATAACGAAACTCCTCGGAACCTTTCTAATTTGTATCTGAAGTTTGTTATACCTTTCTATTGACATATTTACACGTATCTGTGCACATCAAAATCGAACAAAACTGCTAAATGAATCACAAAAATGCTCGTTACTATCAATTATTTTGTAATTAATCATCTCGATGCTATAGAATTATTGGGATGCCATGATGGGTAGATTGTAAGATTATTTAACTTATGTAGAATTAATAAAACATATGTTAAAGGATTATCAAAACTGACGATTGTGGCATGAACATCTCTGAAACGACAAATATGTCTAGGTCGTAATAAGCAGCTTCTCGTAGAAGAGCTACATTGTAACACAATATTGTGTAGAATGTCGGCAATTAACTATGTTGTGTAACTAGAATCATATTCACAAATGATATCAAAGTTTTGTATCTTGACCTAAAATTCACCGAGACGTTCTGAAAAATATCCAATAAATGTGACCTCTAGAGTGCTAAGAAGGTTTTTCTTAGATTTGACTTTGTGACCTTTTTTTGTGATTTTTTTTAATCCAGGTGACCCATATTCGAACTTGACATAGAAATCGTTGAGGCAAACATTCTGGCAAATTTTCACGAAGATTGAATAGAGTTTATTGTAATAGTCAACATTTCCGTAAGCTTTCTTCATATATTACACAACACAAATGTACTCCCAACCATGTCTAAGCTGTGGGTTTGGACGTAAAGAATAGCAGACGGACAACATCAAACTATCTTCTTACGCCTCCGGACAGATACAAAGCGTTATTGTACTGTCATAATTATAACCATGCATGATACATTATATGAGGACATGAAAACTATGAATCATTTTAATCTTCGAAATTGAAATATCTTTAGACAAAATATGTAAAGCTCCAACACATTGGCAAGTTCTGATGAAAGAGTTCAAATGATTCACGAAAAAAAGACTCAACACGTAAATACGTATAATCAATTACCTGAATGTTGCTTCATGGTAACCATAACAATATCCTTTTTTTGTGAATGATAAACCATACTCTCTGGTGCAAAATCTGTCTTAGTTTTTATGAAATTGAACAAAATGTCCTGCGTTGTTTGTGGATTGAGACCTTTTATAAGCACCTTGTTATCATAGCACGGTATTGGCTTAGGAGGAATGTACAGTGACACTTCTAACTCACATCCGCCTAGTGTATGGCATCCTCTCTCAACTACAGTCTTTGCAACTAAAATAGCAAAATAGTAACAACATTTGTAAATAATGCTGTTTTGTTCGTAAAGGACTTCTCATAAATAGATATTCCAAAATATCAGGTAAAACCATAGAAAAGAAACTACCAAATCTTACAATTTCAAGGATAAAATTCACCGAGTTCTCCACGTAATAACCCCTGACCATAGCTCTTGTGAAATATCTATTTGTGCACAACGATGTTCTTCATAAAGTCATATTAATAATAATAAGATAAAAAAAGGGAGGTAAAGCTTCCCATGAAATACCATTAAAATCCAATATTCGACTTTAGAGAAATGGAGCGGAAAGAATTTCTTAGTGAATCATTTACATAAGAAGAAACAACGGGTCATAACCCAAAGATCAATCAGATTATAAAGGTGAAGACAATATGCACATCTCCTGTTAGTACTAAATATTGCCATGAAGTTTTGTTCTAGCCCTTAGAGGGTTGACAAGGTTTTTCTTTAACTATCTTAGAAATCAATCGGAAAACATTCTGACTAATTTTCATGAATACTGGGTATTAAATGTTGTCTCCAGGGTGTTAAAAGTGTATTTCTTTGATTTGACCATGTGACCTAGTTTTTGACCACAGATGATAGCTTAAATTCGAACTTGGTCTAGAAATAATTGAGACACATATTTTGGCTAATTTTTAAGTAGGTTGGGCATTAAATATGGCATCTAGAGTGATAACAATGTGTTTATCTGATATTACCACGTGACCTAGTTTTGACGCAGGTGACCCTACTTCTAATCATCAAGTCAAACATTCCGACCAATTGTCATAAAGATCAGGTACCGGTAGTAACTATGGCCTCTAGAGTGGTAACAAGGTATTTTGTTCAACATTGTGACCTAGGTTTTGACCCCTGGTAAACCAGATTTGTCTTTGACCTAGAAATCGTCAAGACAAATATTCTGATCAATTTCCTTGCACATTGTATATAAAAAATGCTTCTACAGTGTTAACGAGCTTTTCTTTTGATTCGACCTTGTGACCTAGTGTTTGGCCCCATGTTAACCAGTTTCGAACTTTGAAATTATGGAGAATAATAATTTTCATTATGATATGGAGTCAAATGTGCCTCTAGGTTGTTAACAAAAGTAAGTATGGACAGACTAAAAATACGGTCACCAGACAATCACATTAGCTCATATTTCAGCACACAGTGCTCATGTGAGCAAAAATAAGGATACTTCATAACTAAATAAAACACTCAACTATCTCGTGTCAAATCATAAAAATATAAAGAATAGCTACGGAAAAACAGTAAAACGAGGTATAACTTCAAATTCAAATCTTGTTCGGGCTACACGGTAATTAGTCACCTGAGAAAATCAAAGTTTAAGCATATCGTTAAATGACCGTGTATCACATTTGGTACATATACGTGAATGTGAAAAAATCTCTCAGGTTAAAAACATTTCCTAAATAAAACATGACAAATCAACTTATAATATGATATGGTTATTACTTTGAGATTCCTTTTGACCTAGTTTTGCATAAGGTATATTTGATAGCTGGTAAATTTCACATAATACTGTTTAAGACACGACGTACATGATCTATGTATATCGCCAACATAAGATAATAATGGCCCTATATTGCTCGCCTGAATAGCCCACACTAATACTTTTGATTTGAATGGCGTTTATGCATAAAAAAAGCGGAGACTCAATTAGTGCTAACAGACGTTGTATGCCATGTCATATATTTGACGTTATTGCATAAAAAAGGCGACGTTATTATTGTCTCGGACATGTAAGAACGTGTTTTTGACCAACAGGAAACATTCTTACAGAAGGAAATGGTACTGTGGTGATACTGAATCAGTTTTTAATATGTCATTGATCCGCGATGACAAAGTGGTCGGCGATTGTTTTCTGAAAAATGCACATGCACCTATGTTAGGTATTTAATAAAACGATGGATCAAGTTAGAAGTAGGCACATTGCACACTGCACTCCCTTTTGCTACCATAAACACTCCACTTCCTCTAATTATCATCTATTTTTCTTTTAAAACCGAAGTCAATCTGCTTAATACATTTAACATATACATGTGTATGCCTCTGTCAAACAAATCATATGAATTAAAGGGAGATATTTAAAGAAAGGGACAAGTTCGATTTATGGTTCTTGAACACTGCATTATGACTCATGTTTATTGTGCGCTGCGCTCAAGCACAATGCAACTTTCTATGCTCCTGCCGAAAGCGAATGAGTAATGCAGCGATTGCATCGTCCGTCAGTCGATCTGTTCGTCAGTTTTCCGTCTCGCATTTGCGTAAAGAGAAAGTATTGAAGAAAATCAATTACGTACCTCATGTATTGATGGAGAAGGGTACGGTATAATAACCATAACTCTTGCTTCATTTTTTGAAATTTTCTGTCCTCTTTTAAACTTTTTTCTTTTCAGGGCGCAACTCAAAAACTATTGTAGGGGCTCAACTGATACTAACCGATCAGAGAAAGTGTAGTGTACAAGATAAATGATACTAGCTTCACTTCTTTTGCAGGTACTGCACTTAGTTACTATTTATTGTGCAGAGCACAGCTCAAAAATGTTGATGGAAATCAATTGATCTATTGTCATTTATTATTATTTAGTCAATTGATTGATTGATTTATTATTATTTAGTCAAGTCATTTATTGATAGAGGACAATATGAGGACGTCCAGTACACAAGATCCATAACTCCTAAATGCCCTTAGTTATTTTTTCTAGTGCAGAGCATTACTACATATGTTGTAGGGAATCAATTGATTACTTTATATGTTGATAGGATGATGAAAGCAAGTACTGAGGAATGCATTGCACAAGAACCATAGCTCTAGCTTCATTCTATTGCGAGTTACTGCCCTTAATTATTGTTTCTTGAGCGGAGCAGGACTCAAAAAGTATTTAAGGGAATAAATTGATATTCAATATATACGATATATCATTACTAAGACCAAATCGAATTTTTTTTATATCTGGAATTGTAACGGGCGTCTTCTCAGAAGGCAAAATATGATATACTGCAATGAATGTGACCATATTGTGACCTGTTTGAAATACTGCTGAAGAAAATTGAGTGAATGTTTTTGTATTTCCTTACATTGACATGATTGGTCTTTTTGACCTACTTTCGCTTTATTACACGTTTTGAACAGTCAGAGATAAACGTTGCACATCACTGGAAGTAAATTTCTTTCAACTGTAATTCAAAATAGGCATGCTTATTCATGTACAACTTATTTACAGCCTTTTCCTGGGAGACTTCTGGAAAATTACAAAAATATTTGATAACTGGGAAACCTACTTTCGTTTTTGAAAAGGCAAAATACGATTTATTAATTCTTATTTCAAACAAATTATCAACACACTATGTTCACATTCGATGCAGTATGTCATATTTTCCCTTCTGAGATGACGCCAGTTACAATTCCAGATTTAAAAGAAAATTTGATTTGGTCGTAGTAATGGACCTTTAAAGCAACTACCCTCTTCATATTTGTATGTTATATATAGAACGTCCTCCTCTTCTTCATCACTCATGATCGTTTCAATATCTCCACCTCCAGAATGCCTTTTACTCTCAAAGTATAATTCTACCGTATCTCTAGAAGCAGCATCGGTTTTGTCTACTCCTGTAACTTTAATTGTTTTGACTGGTTCAAGAGCAGCTTCGTCTTTCTTCGCATTTAATGCTTTGTCTGAGTTTTTGTAATCCTTGGAAGGCACATGCAGTTTTACTTTCAATATTTCTTTCTTTACAACATGTCTGGCTCTTTCTAGAACTCTGTATGCAACTAAATAAGGAATATAAGATACATAGTTACAACAATAGGCAAATAAAAACAATTACTAAAACGAAAGAAACTTTTTATGATCTTATATAATCTTGAACGTTTTCCTTTTAAACATATTAAGATATCTTATCATTTTGTAATCGAGGCTGATCTCAACTAGCGGAAACGATAATTGCTCCCCCTGAAATATGCTTTTGCGGACAAACAGATCACACATTTTGTTGCTGCAGCTGGAAACTTATCTAGTTGCAAAACTAGTTTATCCCTCACAAATTCTTACATTATGCTTCAACAATCATTTACATACAGGGGATAATTCGTTCTTCTAGATAACTTCTAGCACTATGTAAAGTATTGAGTGAACCCCTTCAACAAATTTTGGTTATGTTCCAAAAAGTATCCAAACGGACAGACGGACGGACAAAGCGGCAAATATTCTAAGGGGAAATTAAAAATAACATCTGCTAAAGAAATAAGAGAATGACGACTACTTGCGCTTCACATTATTACAATAACTGTTTAATAACAGAAGTAGGTCAACATGTTTATAGTTGTTTTGTATAGTCCAGCTATAACAAATTACTTTTATTTGGTAATATTCAATTATTTACCTAGTTCATCAAACTTAAGATCTTAGTTATGACACACTATCTCAGTACGAAGAGCACTAGATAATTCTGCGAAAACTACAACAGTGGCAGTGTTACAGTCATATTTGAAATAATAAGGGACGTCTTTTATAACCTTGCACTGCCTGGATACCAGTATCAAATATCCCCTGACAGTCGAAATTATCATAGAAAATATCATTTAAATCCCTGAGCAGTTTTAAAACTTACTTTCATCACCCAAACACGGATTAAACCAACTTATATCAGGGCATAACAAGAGTTGTTAGCAGAACAGCGCGTTTGACTTTTTTCAGTGCTTGCTAATAAAATAATAAAAGAAAACTTTAACAGTAAAAGGAAAGACAAGGATATTTATAAACAAGGGCCAAAAGTAGCAAGGTATTTATCAAACTTAATTGTTTGAATTCCCTGAATACTACAGCAAAGCTTTAGATTAATTCTTCAAGTGGTTAACAGTGCACACAACACCTTATCTAAGAATTTCTAAGTACAAAACCAAAAACACATTTTCACAGACTTAAATTCTCTTGCTTACAGGTAGGTGTCATGATGGTACATAAGTACTCCAACTTTCAAAGTATTATCTAAAATGGTTAAGTCAACAAGTAGACAAGAATAATAATTTTAACCGAGTTTTTAAGTCGAAAAGGACAATAATTCAAATGAAATCCTTGACATAGTTACCGTCTCCTGCCTATGTTTAGGGATCATGATGGTTAACACGTATTCCAACTTTCAAAGTAATATCTCTAACAGTTCAGTCAAAAAGTAGACTGGTACGAAAAACTTAATCGAGATTCTAAGTCGATAAAGAGCCTTAATTTTTATTTTGATCCTTGACAGGGTTACCGTCTCTAGTCTACAGATGGAGCTTATGATGCAAACAAATATTCAAACTTTCAAAGCAATATCTCATGAGGTTAAGTCAATAAGTGGATGTAAATGTATTTTCTAAGTCATAAAAGGGGCATAACTCTAGCAAAAACCTTTACAGAGTTATGTACTCGTGTCTGTAGATGGAGGTAATGACGGTACATAAGTATGGTAAGTGTCAAAACAAAAACAATACCTCTAATGGTTCCGAAATAAAGTGGGGTAGTAGGAGAAACTTAACCAAGCTTAATGCAAATTCTAAGTAACAAAAGGCCATAACTCTGACAAAAACTTTGACAAAGTTATGTACTCTTGTCTGTTGATGGAGGTTATAGTGGTAAACAAGTATGGTAAATTTCAAATCAATACCTCTAATGGTTTTGAAATAAAATGAGGTGATACGAAAAACTAAACCAAGGTGTGACATTAACGCAGACGCCGACGCCGAGGCGAGTAGGATAGCTCCCCTTTTCTTCGAAAAGTCGAGCTAAAAAGGAAAACAGAAACTCTGTATTACACCTACCTTGCTGATCTTTAAATGTTACAAGGATCATGTTATTTTCATTTTCATATTTGCAGTCAAGTACTTCGCCACCACCAGAGTGCCTTTCACTTTCAAAGTACATTTCAAGTGTCTCTAATTCTTCTTCACAAACAATACTACATGGACCAGTTACCTCGATAGTACACATTGATTCAACTTCCTCTGACTTGTATACATCAACAGTAACCACCTGTCCCATCATTTTAATTGGACGTTTATTTAAGACAACGCCCACAGCTACAATGCACACAAAATGAAATCTTGTTAAATGACCTTTAAATATGTCAACTCGATACAAGAGGGCCATCATGGCCCTATATCGTTCACCTGGCAACCATTGGCAATAATTTAAGGTCAACAACAGGGTCGCAGAAAAAAAGTACAGCACATTGCAGAAAAAGTAGGTCAAAAGGGCGAGACCAGTTTTGACTTAAGTGCATAGTAGAGAGTGAAACTAGCCAATGCTACATACTAAATATCTTAAGCTCTATACCTTGCAGTTATGGAGATTTTCAAACATTTTCCTATACAAGTGTATGTAAAATAATCATCCTATGGGTGTTGTCAGTTTTGGCCCCATATACATAATGTAAACAATAGCGGTAGAGCACTCCTAGACAACAACTATCAAAGCTCTGAGCCTTATGGTTTTGGTCAACAAGTATTTCCTTATATATAAACCTATTCAACAATTGAGCCCTTGGGCGGAATCAATTTTGAAACAAGGGAAATAGGTAGAGGAACAGTAGGTGATGCTAGATACTAGATAACTATCTAAGCTCCAAGCTCCAGTATTATACAAAAGGATAAAATATTTACTTATACAAGTCTATATGAAATAAGTGACCTCTAAGGCAGGGCCAATTATAATCCCAGGGGCACGTTTTGAACCAACTTGACAGAGGACCACTAAAAATGCTACACACCAACTTTCCAAGGTCTAAGTCTTACCGTTTCCGACAAGGAGATTTTTTAAAGTTTTAATCTTAATTTCTATGCAAGATATATGACCCATTAGGAGGGACCAATTTTGACCCCAGGGGTGTATTGAACAAGTTTACTAGACAGTGCCACAAACCAAATATCTAAGCTCTGCTGTAGGCCTTGCGATATTTGAGCTTTAGCAAGAAGAGATCTGCATGGTATGAAATTCTTCGAACAACTTCAGTACAGCCTCGTGCAAGGAACATCCCTGCCAAGTGTATCGATATAGGTCGGCCTAGTGGTTTCAGAGGAGATGTGGTTGACGGGAATAAGACGTACAGTGAGTGGTCACAATAGGCCAGGGGCATAATTTGACAAGTCTCACCCTGGGCCTATGGCTCGGGCAAGCAAGAATCTTTGCTGTATAACTAATAATAGTCATTATCACTGTACGAAATATCAACCCTTACATAGTTTTCGAG
The DNA here is from genome assembly GCA_022818135.1 of Saxidomus purpurata. Taxonomy (NCBI): domain Eukaryota; kingdom Metazoa; phylum Mollusca; class Bivalvia; order Venerida; family Veneridae; genus Saxidomus; species Saxidomus purpurata. Next base: position 37,513 of record JAFMSR010000621.1, on the reverse strand, counting down.
TTATGCACTGTACATGCATAGTACATAAAGGGAGATAATTCAAAAATAGCACTGCACATTCTCTTATGTATGAAGTATCAAGTCTATCCCTTACATACGTTTCAACTTTTGCTCCAGACAACCTTTTACATAAAGAGGGTAATTCTAAAATTGGATAAGCTAGAGTTACGAGTTGCCACTGCACTTCCTCCCAATGACTTCTACCGAAATGTGAAGTTTTGAGTCAATCCTTTCAATACGTTTTAGTTATTCTCCAGACAAGAAGTATCAGGGCGATCAGACGGGCGGACAAATCAGCGACTATATTACTACATTGTAATTACAGTAACTGTTAAATCACAGTAGTAGGTCTACCTGTTTATAGTTGTATAGCCAAGCTACAAGTTATTTTTATTTGGTGTACATTTATTTATTAATCTACACCAAGCTAAAGATCTCAGTTATCACACACTCTCTCATCAACATTTTTCAAATTATGTGAGCAATTATCTGCCACGGGACGCACATGAAATAAATCTGGCCAATAAATCGGAAAAACCAGTAACAACGAGAAAGCCAAAGTTCCTTTTGTAAACGCTCCATTTATAGTGTAAGAACTGTAACAATTTTCGTTAAAGCTTCAACATACCTTCCCATATAGTGTTACAAGTATTGCAGTATAAGTTCTTACATTTAATACCAAAACAACTGCTTAAAAATAATAACCGGTTATTGTTGCGAATTACAGATATAAAACGCAGGTTTACCTTCTGCCTCTTCAAACTCAACCACTGCGGATAAGTTTTCTTCGTCAAAGTCTATATGAGAAACGGGACCACCACCAAACTTTCTTTTATTCTCGAAAAACATTTCCAAATATTCTTCATGAACTGTAGAAGGGAGATTATGCACAACTATCTTTGTAGGTTCTTCTTCAGCTGAAGCATTCTCCTGTTCAAACATAGTATCATACTGCTCCTGTTCTTCATCTTCAATTTCTGTCTCATCAAACACAGTTTCATATTGTTCTTGATCTTCTGCAAAGGTTATACAGACAATACATTAATGATTCAAGCCAAAATTATCTTTAGTTTTTGAGCAAAGAGAAAGTATGAGCTGTAGCTGTTCCAGACAAAGCTTTACTTACCTTCTTTTGGACGTGCCTAGTATAGTGACATGTGAGAGATAAAGTGGTTAAGAGATAAGTTACCATAACAGTACGTACATGTAAAACATGAATGCCTTCAAATGATGCAATCAGTACTGTGATTGAGTGAAACCGTATGCAATTTCACTGACAAAGTGACCTCAAAATTGATATGGGTCACCAGTTTGTCCATCAGACATGTGAGGTTTTAAGATGTGGTCGGAAAATAGTTATCGAAAGACTGGCAACTAATAGTTATCGAAAGACTGACAACTATTTTCTCGTATAATGGTGTGGTCTTGGACTTTTAAAACTGAGACACTAAAATTATTATTAGCTATCAATCCGGTTAAAGCAAGAAATAAGAAAATTGAATAGAGTCTGCTGAATTATGACAAAGATAGGACTGACCTCAATACCAGTAGGCACCGTTCACTTGTCCCTACCTACCATTACTGTACGTACAATTAGAGGAATGAAACAAGAGCTATAACTGAAGGGAACGAATACCATCCAATGCCGCCTTGACACAGTCACTATTCTGTTTTGCTATCCACGTTGACACAGTAGAGGAACAAGAGCACCGCAAGTGGCAGCTGGACGTTCGGAGGAAACGTAAAAAAAAATCAATTGACTCGGGCCAAAAACTTTTCCAAGTACATCATGCTTGCTATAAATACATGTATGAACATTATCCGCGATAATATGCCGATGGTGCTAGTTATAATGTTTCATTGAATTCAGGGATTTTGGTTGCCGAGAAATAGACCACACGTTTTGTCTACAGATGAACGGACTGACGGATAGATTCAACAAAGTCTCCATATACTTTGTTTCTATAGGTATAATATCTAGGACTGTAACAATACTCCTCTGCACCGGTTTATCGCGGTACAAGAAAAATATTGCTGTATCGCGGTACCGGGTTTTAAACTGTTAACGCATGCGCCAACAGTCTTTAGTATGATAAAATCTACCATGGATCTCCTTTTGCCATATCCAGTGTATCACTCCGCTGTGATCGTAGTAGCGTATAACAAGAAAACCTGTGATACTACGTATCACAGCGGGCCAACAAACAAAACTGACATGCAGATATTTTGGAAATTGGTGATGGTTGATGTTAGGGCATTGCCCTAAAGGAATTCAAGGAGACCCATTCTAACTTGCGTTGTTTGACTAATGCATTTGTTTTATCGTCGTATTGAGCTATCAAGTTATGATTACCTTTAATGAATTGTTATAATCACAGTATTAAGATATAAAAAATTTGCCGCCACACCTTCTCTCGGTTTTTAGTTATATTTTGAGAAAAGAGCACCTGCACCACTGTGTTAACATGAAGGAAACGTTTACTTTTGGCGCAAATTAGTCAACACCTATCTAGACATGCAAATAAATCTACACCAAAAACATCAACTCGGTCAATATCTAAACGTTATTTTATAACCACGATTTCAATAATCATGTTGTGATATATATTCCTTATGTCCCCACCTTTATATACATATCAGTCAGTCCCTTTTGTTCCTGGATAAAACTGAAGTTTTGAAATAGAAGGTACGAGTTGACTACAAAGGGTACGAATTGACTTTTGGATACGTGCGAGTTGACAAATTAGGGTACGAGATGACTAAGGTACGAGTTAACTTAGGTGCGAGTCGATCCGAATTAAAGCTTCTGGTTGATCAAGCAGAAACTGACACAACACCACATCTACTGACTGACTTGTAGTATAAAAACCTTACACTGACGTGTAGAATAAAATATTTACTGTTATTGAATAATATGATTCGATCAATTAAAGTCACTGTTAAAATTCGGAGGTAGGACTTAAATATTGCTACTATTTTTAGAACACAAACAGTTACTAACGACAACCATATAGAAATAGACTGTGTCTATAATATTCATCTCAGAAGTATCTCATTTTTTCAATGATGAGAGACACATCGAAGTAACGAACGACAACTCGTGTGTTCAAGAAAAAAATAGACCGTGTCTACAGTATTTGTCACGGTTCGGACTTAGTTCACAATTGGGCAGAATATGTGTAAACGGCCCGGTAGCTCAGTCGGTAGAGCATTCGCCCTGTAAGCGAAAGGTCCCGGGTTCGAGCCCCGGTCTGGCTGCACATTTTTCTCACCCTGTGACATATTCATCTCAGAAGTACCTGAATTTTTCAATGAAAAGAGACGCATATTTTCGATTTAGTGCTTAAAACACGTTCTGATGAGAATAGTCACCTTTCTGATTGTGCCCTAACTATGCCATTTTCAACATTTGTTTTCAAATATCAATATCCATGTATAATTTCGTTAGAATTAACGGTTTTTCCTATATGAACAATCATGTTTGTGTTATATAGAACAAAGACGTGCTATTGATACTAAATATTTTATTACTTTTCACATTAAGTACATACATGATAATGATACAAACGTACTTGCTTATACAAAATATCAGTTAAACAACTTGGTGCACAAAAAAATTGACTGAATTCAGTCACTAACTGACCATACATTCATAGCATATATGAATCTGTACTCCAAGACGATTCGAATATGATTGAAATTGCATCTGACTGAATTTCAGTCATTCCTGATTTCACTATCTGCAACTGAAGAAGCAATGAAAGTTTTTCGGTAAACAAAGTAAGAAGCTAGGCCGACAGTGACTGAATTCAGTCACAAAATAGCATTCATTTAGGCTATAATTGTATCTGATAGAATTCAGTTATTTCTGTTTTCACTTTCCTAAAATTTTGAAAACAATTAAAATACTGAAACCAATGACTGTTTTTCCGTGAACAAAGATAGAAAGTTGCCGAATTTGGCTAAATAGCATGATTTATAACACATGGAAATTCACTGATACAGGCTGCAAAATAAATGTATTTACTCAAAATTATTATCACTATCCTTGTTTATAACAACAGTATGTTAAATAAACAGGTGTGTATATCAATCTGCTAAATAAACATGCATGCAAACAAAAATAGTAAAGTACAATTCCGTTAAAAATAAATATATGATAAAGATATACTTTTTCGAAGTAATCGTTCTAAGGCCAAGAAAATAACTATCAGTTTCTTTGCTACGTCTTCATGTTCTAACATTCACTAGCGCTATAACAATTGTACATATTGCGCATATAATTTTACATATCTATATATTAAAATTTAGAAATAAAATACGATTATTTTGTTTTCATGTTATGTCACCAGATATAATAATAACAGCAACAACAACAACACACTTGATGAAAAAAAAGAATAACAAGTGCAGAAAATGCACTTCATTCAAACAAAACATCAATAAAAGAATTGGATATAAACTGAACAGAGCAATGAAATGGCCGCACTTTGAGTCAAGTTATTGCGAGTAATACAAGAATACTTATCTGCAAACTGGGAGGGTAAATCTCAAATATAGTCGGATTATACCAGTTTGGGGCTAATAAATACGATTAAAACTACGCTTATGTATTTACAAGAGTATACAATTGGACATTATTTTCCTCCTACACGGAGTAGTAGAAATATGGTTTAACCTGTCTTACTGGCAGTCATCTGCCTTAATATGCCAATTCATATGTTTCCTAATGTTCCATTTTAATTTGAATATAAGCATAAAATAAAATTATTTAAAAGAAATGTATACATTTACAGCAAAACAGTCAGTCTAAACATCAAAACTATAATGTGAGATATCAACATGTATGCATTATAAAACATACGCCGTAGCTAAAACTTAAATACAAAGGTAAATACTTTCTGTGATAAAATCATTTTTATTGATGGTAAATAAACTAATTTCTTAAGACAAAAAACATGGTGTAAGAAACCACCTGAAAAATAATCAGGTAAATACTTTTCATGATAAAAAGCATTTTCATTGTTTATAAACTAAGTTCTTAAGATTATAATTATGACTGAATGCGCCGCCATTCTGTTTAAAATTCTACGTTTAAGGTAGGTCAGTACCTTTGGTCGGTAAAATTAAAAGTTGTCACATTTATTTGAAAGTCGGTACATGCGTATATCGTGACCATCTGCATCGCATGGTTACGTTGTTATTTTCATGACGTCACATGGCGACATTTAACAACGCCCTCTAGTGGCATCGTACCGGAACAATTCCGTCATGAAGTTTTCTCAAATAGATTTATTGATATTTAACCGATTTTCTTTCTGTAAATTCTGTCAAAGTCATTAGAAAATGTACTATACATACGAGTAAAATACATTTTCCTTCTTTCACAAAGCATGTCATGATTCCGCTTCAAGCAATTGAAATAACGTTTGAAACGTCATCGTTTTTTCAACGCTTTTTTGTCGTTTTTACAAAAAAATCAAAAGCGGGACGGTAAATGTTAATGTAATTTTGACAGTGTTCATTTAATGATATTTGAACACAATTAATAAAATAAAAACGGGATGTCTTCGACTTAGTTTTTTCACAAATAACGCGTGAATAACACCACTTGAACGCCGAAAGAACGACGTTTGAGACACGTATAGACAATTGGGTTCCGTATCTCGCTATTCTGGCCCAGCAGTGTCTCTCTTGTATTTTTTTGCATATTCACATACTATAACAGCCCAGTATACACACTGAACAGGTTAAGTCAATTAACGGACAGAATATCGAGATACGGAACCCAAGTGTCTGTGGTTTGAGAGAGGACGTTCAGTTCGTGACAATTCATGTATGTCACTGATCATTTAATTCTCTGTACATGTATTATTTTAACACGGAAGTGCCATACTCCCCCGTTGCGATGTAAATATGATCAAATAATTGATTTTCTCCAGGTCTATATAAACAAGGATTCATCTTTTTTACGACGTAGAAGGCCATGTATAGTCCTGAAAAGTCAACAAATAATGACACAACACAACAAAACAGAATGGAATGACCTTCTAAACTTTTAATAATATTCGTAACGTTTTATCTATCTTCTTAAAATAGTATCCATTTGTTTTATTATTTCACAGAGCTATTTATATAAATAAGTTTACAGCCGTTGTGAGATGAGCTGGAGTAAACATGTATATACAAAATATTACAACGGCCCAAACGGAAGACATGATTATATCGATGCTGGTTGGCAAAATTGGTGAAGCAGCCGAACATCATTCAGAATGTTTTCCATGGTTTAAAACTATCGAAATAACTTCTTTTTTAAAACTTGAAACTGTAAGATATAAAACTTCGAATATTCTAGATAATGTTTGACATTATCGTGATAGCTATTTCGCCATCTCGTGGCAGAAATATGCAACCACATTATTACACAAATATTCCAAAACGTGAAATTGCTGATTTCCAAACAAGGCACGGAATCGTCCCGCTAATTTGTGATCAGCGGCCGGTAAATGGAAAATTCGTAAGTCGTTCCTTATGAATGTTATGATTGACTTATAGTCACCATATTTCACTAGCTCTAAGGTGCCAGTTATGTCTTATTACTCGTAAATAGCGCACTCGTAAGTTATATATAGGTGTATCATTGGTTTTCGCAAGTTAGCAGTGAATTCTTTCGCATAAATTGCCTTTCTCCTGTATTTTAGTTAACCCTGAACACGCAGTGACCTCTCCCATCATTCGCCGTCCATCGTGCGCTGTCATCCGTCCGTCAGTCAAATATTTCGTCTCACTTTCGCGGCATCTCCTATTAACTAAATGATAAATTTTGTTCAAACTTTACAAGGATGTTTTGGGTGGTTTTATATGATATTTGTTATAAGTATGCATTCCATCGTGGCATTTTTTTTGTAACGGCAAGAAAAGAAAAACATTCTAATCATCTTGTCCGAAAGTCGTATACTTTGACAGTTTTTTAACTGCACAAACTTGATAGTATTTCTCTTTGAAAAACATTTGATGATACATGAAGATATATCAGAAACTTAAAGCAGTTCCTTAACTCAAGTAACATCCTTCTTGCTGGTGACTTTGAATTTTCAATTCCTCAATTTTGAATTACATGTACAGTTACGACACAAAGTATTATTTCCTGAAACTTGTCAAAATACCACTTTTTTGTGGAAAGAATGCAAGTCGGCCTTTTGTTTTATTTTATTACTTTTCTTTAAGCAAAATAAACTCAATTTCTCTGATTTCATAGAGATATCTCCTAAGACAGGGGAGATGTCTCTTAAATTCATAGATATCTCTGTAAATTAGGAGATATCTTTCTTTCAATAGAGATATATCACCTGTTTAGAAATATATCTCTCTTCATAGATATCTCTCCTTCTTAAAAAGATAACTCTGTAAATTTGAGAAATATCTTTTGAAAATAGAAGGATATCTCTCAAATGATGTTAAACAGATATCCCTGTAAGTAGAAGTGATATTTCTTAAAGTTCAGGAGATATATTTGTGATACAAAGATATATCTCAGTGTTAAAGAGATATCTTTATCAAAATGAAAGATATCTCCTAGGAATAAGAGCGATATCTCTTCTACTATTCAACCCAAAAGGTGATATCTCTCTGACTGCATAGAGGTATCTCCTAAAATAGGGAAGATATATCTTAAACTTAGATATCTCTGTAAATGAGGAGATATCTTTTTTAACTAGAAATATCTTTCGTCTTTTGAAACATATTTCTTAATACTAAAGATATATATTTGAGTGTAATAAAGTTCTCTCCTACTTCAAATGATATCTATGAAAAAGAGATATCTGTTTAAAATTGAGAGATAACTCTCAAAAGTAGAAAAAATATCTCTCTAATGATGTTAAACAGTTATCTCTGTAAGTAAAAGAGGTATCTTTTAATATTCAGTCGATATCTTTCTGTGATACAAAGATATCTCTCGGCGTGAAAGAGATATTTGTATTGGAACGAACGATACCTCTTTGAAATTGGAGAGATATCTCTTTTAGGAATAGTTAAATGGCTTGCGGTATATAGTGTTTTAATATACATGCACGGGAAAGTCGACTCTCTCTTGTCAAGAGATTGCCAAGCTGCTGTAATCTCACAATTTTTTTTCGAGATAAGTCTTTGGATCCCAGATACGAACGGACAATATGAAAAAATTCGCTTATTATTAACGTTCAACGATATTTGCAGTCAATATTATATTATACTGCAGACCTAGTTATAACTATGAAATATAGTGTGTCTAAAATAAATGTTACACGTTATGTCTTTGTCTACACATACTTTTGCGGATTAGTACATGGTTTGTACGACCATATTTCCCCAGTGTGTCGCAGATGTGAAGAATAGGATCTCATTGAAAGTATAAAATTTGAAAACTGTTTCATCATATTTTAATTTATGTATCAAACACGGATCTAATTATGCACGTTCATGTAATAATATATACAAAAGGATGTAGATTTTGTGGTATAAACTTCTGCACCATCTTTAATTTAAAAATTATTCTTTATCAAATATATTGAATTTTATTATTTGATAGCTGCACCATTTGTGACCAGAATAGCATCATTATCTGAACGTTCTTATTTAAGCACAAAGCATCCGAAATTTAAGAGATTTTTATTGCGATCAGAGGCAATCTGTATGCAAACATAATTAAAATTCTGATCTTCGAATCTGATATAACAAGTGATCTTTTAAAAGCATCGTAAACCATTGTATTACAATAAAACTTCACTTGTCATGGTTAAAATGTTTGAAAGGGAATAGGATACTCGTAGTTTATATCCTGAAAAACTGTATATGCTTTAAATGCGTATTATACGTTATGGCCACTTTTGCATTCTGTATTAAACCCGATTTTCATACGCGTCCAAAATGGAACATACTTTTGGCGATTCGTCGAACGCAGGAGTTTTGTTTTCATTCCATCAATTTTGGGGTCAATTCGTTTTAACAATGTTTGAAATATCGTTAGGGTCGAATGGCAAAATTAACTTTATGATAAATCTGTTGTACAATTTTTTTTGTTCTTCAAAATTACGGAAAGACGAAGCTAAGCGGGTAAATCAGTGCATAACTTACACAAACACAAATATCAGTAAAGACACATTGCAGAACAATAATAGTTTATGTCATGAGCACGAGGTTCAGAACGAAATATCCGTCACTGAGGGTAACTGTTTTGTATGAAATTTTTTCTTGCAAAGCGTCTTGCACTTTAAAGAAGATTTCTATATTCAAACTTATCGAAATGATGCATTTTCATATAAAACAAACGAAATACAGACGTTGTGTTTGGGAAAGTGATGTCACAATGTTTATAATGTTACGTCACAAGAAATTAACGAGAGTCGTCTGGCATAGGAGGGGTGCCAGACCGATTTTTACGGCATTGGTAAATGACCTGAAATGCTGATCCGATATGCAAGAAAATGTTTTCCGATATAATGGCCTTTCATATATCACCTAAAAGTTGCAAGACACAGTGAAAAGGGGACGCTGCATCCACAGAGTAGCTCTTCCCATAACATAGATGATACAGAGTAATAGTTTATGAAACATGAAACGTTTGTGTCAATGGGATGGCATGCTTGCTATAAAATAATGTTATGCTATAACTAGAGGGATTATGTACTTAAAAAGTGCAGTTTTTCTTCTTGAAACAATGCACTATCAAAAAATGCAAACCCCCAGAAAACCTCATCTGGCACTGATACATAGACTCTATACGTTTTAATTAGCAGTAAGTTCTAGTCGAATTACAAAGAAGACTTTGTATTTTAAGTTACACAGATAAAGGTGTTTTCTCTTTTGAGTCAAAATATTAACGATTCTTTCTATTTTATAACTGTAAACGCCGGATTGAGTATTGAAATACTCGTTTCGCTATAAATGGCTGATTGTTCTTCTCCCTAGAGTTATCAACGAGAGAGCGTCTGTGGGAGCTACCGCATTTTTTCCACAACCGATAACAGTAATACATGTAGGTCTAAGGAAGCGTTCAAAAAATTGCAAACACATATGTATGATCTGTTGATGCTCATTACTTTTCTGCAACAAGTGCAACTGTCAACGGGGATTTCTTCAAAATGTCCGTGAGATTTACCCAGAAAAAACTTGTCAACATTCGACGAGCCGTTCAGTAATTTTAAGTGTTTGAAATAACTACCGAACATTGAATTGTAAGTAAAGGCTTTTATTTGGAAAAAAAAATGGAAATGTAAATGTACATTTACTTCTTTATAATGCCAGGTTTGATGCACTCATGTTTGCAAGTACGTGTATCAAGCATAGGTAACATCATATCTGCCTTTGCTATTACACATGATCCTTTGAAAAGGGCACTTCTTATTCTTGGGTCGGTTGGTTATTATCATTCGGTCTGCTGAGTTGTCAGTATAAATTTTAACTCGCAACATTTAAGACTTGTATTTTCGAGAACTTGTGAAAACCGTTTAAAACAGCTTCTGTGAGACAACAATCAAGAAATAGTAGGCTGGTAGAGTATTTTGCCATAAATATATAGGTAATAATTGAGTTATTGAGAACTTACTTGTTCCATCCTTTAAAATATTGGAGTGAAAATGAGTCCAGTGACTGTTTGATATTTTCACTGCGTGTACGTAAACGATCACTTTACTCAGTAATACCCATGCCTAGAAGCGGCATCACCTTTTCACGTTATAGTGGCATTATTCAAGAGCGCTTACTGAAAAATCTAAGTCGAACACATCCCATTTTTGTTCAATTATTCAGTTTCAAATGTCAAAAATAGTAAATTGTCAAAATTTAAAAAACTTTCACCGTCTAGTTTTTTGTGTTATTATCTGAAATGCCGAAATTCATGGAGCAGAAAAATGACGTTTCTGACCTTTTTCTGTACGTTTTCGACGAAAATGTAATATTTTCTTAAATAAAATGTAATAGTTTGCACATCGATTGATAGAATTTTTTTTACAGTATTATAGCAAAAATTGAAAATTATAAGTCGGTCCACAAATGACAAAATAACATAACAATAACCACGTGACGGTATGCTTCCGGTACGCTGTCGCGAGATGGCGTTGCTAAATGACATCATGTGATGTCACATGAATAAGAACGTAACCATTCAATGCAGATGGGCACGATATACGCATGTACCAACTTTCCAACAAATGTGACAACTTTTAATTTTACAGACGAAAGGTACTGACCTACCTTAAAACGAAACACGACCATAATTATCACAAGCACTGTAAAGTTCAGCAAAGGGTCGTACAGAGCCTTTAGATATGGATGTATCAATGGACATGTATCGTCAGACTTCCAAAGACAGTCGAGTTTTGAGCATTTTTGATGTAAAATTGTAAATGAGTATTGCTATTATGTCCGATATTGATCATCCCCCTTTTTTAGGCTTCATAATCCCATCCCCTGTCCGTTTATCAGCATCCGTAGTATACAACAAATCATCTGAGTCACTGTTAAGACTTGCCCAATCGACTTTTGATTATCCTCTTGGGATGATTTAAGGCATATGCAATTTTCCTTTGTAACTGTCTCCCGATACTCTCCAAAAGGTAGCCTGAAAAGGAAAGATATATTACCTCATCCACTTCTAAAAAGAAACAATATCTATCTAGCTGACCTAAATAAACGCCTCAAAGAACTATTTCCCATAATGTAAAACATGTATTAAGTGTCTGAGACGAAGGTGAGCAAGTCTGATTTACTGAGGTCGGTAAAAGAGACTTTTCATCACATCTCAAAAGCTGAATTAGAATCCCATTTCACGATATTATTTGTTACTCCCTGTCAATCCATGTTATCATAATTCAAAGCGGATCATTAACCTGCTGATAGGAATTTCTGTGGTACAGTTAATGGTTTTCTTTGATGACATCGAAAGTTAATATCTATTACACATTAATACGTTTTGAAGAAACACTTATATATAATGTAGAAGCAACTTGACATGATATTTGGTACGAAACAGTAGTTTGGTATATTTAAAAGTGCTTCCTGTGTGTCATATACTGTCAGATATTCAGTTGATTATCACAAATAAATATATACAATCAATTGATTATTTCAAAACGAATGTTAAATCCCCCCCCCCCCCAAAAAAAGACCAGTAACTACACCTCTCTGACTTATATAATAGAGTTTATCCAAGGGCTAAATTGTTTTAAACATTTGCTGTCCGTGAACAGTTTTGTTCTGAAGGTTTTGTGTCTTAAAAATGTTGAATTAGTTTTCTCTGCTGAACATGCATCTCAAAATATAAATCAAACTCATAAAATGTACTTACTGTTTTGGTACCCATAACTTGTGTTCCTATGTCATCATGTACATTTTCCGGTTCCGGTACGTTGAGAAGTTTCTGTTCTGTAGAACGTTCTTATGAAATTAACGTTTTCATTATGGCTGTCGTTATTTACGCTCAGCATGAGAGCTTCGTTCTGCTATACATTCGAGCAAACGTGGTGAAAACTACCTGTATTGCCGAACGTCCTTTTGATGATATCAAGTTTATTGTTTCAATCAATAACAACACACTAACAACGCTATACTCCTTCCTTTCCCTCTGAACGAAAGCTCTCTCAAGTGCCAGCATAATCTTCGGTGCAGCATTAAATGGAACTGCAACATTTCCAAGCATTGCCTATACAGTCAACTATGTATCTTACTTTGTGAAGTTTTAACGCTCTATCTAGTGAAAACTAATTTGGAATAATTATGTTATATGCTACAACACACTTATCTAATAAACATGTAGCTGAGCGTACTCCTACAAGGAGCATTCAACAGTCCTTTCTTGTATTTCACTTTCAGAATTTACAACTAAAGAGATGTATCTCAAGAAATACATTACAGGCTTGGGAGACATTTATATTGGCCATTAATGATAATGTTCTACATTTATTGCTGGCAAATACCGCTAATGTTCATAATACCGTGCTGATAATTAGCTGACACTGACAGGTTTTAGATATTTTATATGGCCGGTCTGGTATCTCGGGTATTACGTTTTAAATGAAATGCAACAAAGAAATGAATTTGTGAGGAAATTTGATCTAGATTCCTGATGCAGATTAATATTTCAAGTTAAACGCGATTTTTCATGTCACTCGTTTGCCTAAATGAACCAGGTCTGATCTCAACGCGCATGTTCGTTGGAAACATGAGATATAAGTATAAATACTACTAGTACATGTACTAAAAAAATAATTATTATTATTATAACAATAAAAATACTGATAATAAATTCTTTATAGGCTGAGATTGATAGCCCTTGAGCTTTTGTGTGTTTGATAACACTGTATCATAAAAAAAATTTTGCTAACCTTAACTGACCACAGCACTGATCCCATGCTTTTAACAAATGTTCTCAGAGAATTAATGGTTTTATTACTTCAAATGTTTAACTACTGGGATTTTTGTTGTGAATGTGAATTTCAGTGCACAGGGAATGATCAAATATTGACAAGCTTTATATCAGTATATGCTCTTCTTTTTACATAGAAGAAGTAACACACAGTTTCGTAACTAACATAAAGTTATTTCCTATTTTACTGAAAAATAAATATTTTTAGTTTATAGATATACTTGATGTTTCTATCATACTGAAAGGTATCATCTAAACAAAAGAGATATCTCTTAAATGTAAAGATATATCTCCTTCTCTGTGATATGTCGGTGATAGATATCTTTATATTTATATGCACATAATTATATCTACATGTATCAGTAAGATTTTTGTCTTCAAATACAAGTGTTAGCTCTATTATTTACATTGTTATATAACGCTTAAATCTTCAATTATGTGTGGTGAATGCTAGTCCCAGAGAGTAATGACCACAATAAATTATACAGGTGCTGCATTTCAAATCCAAAATTATCGAAATACTGCAAGATGAGGGTTTTATGACCCATGCCTAATAACACTTAATGGTAGGTGTCAATCATAGAAAAGTTCCCCAGGGCTACCAATCTCGGTCTGTAAAGAAGGTAACATGTATGGAATGTGAAAGAATATTCATAACTCATTTAACATATTTAAAACATGGCCTTCTGAAAACAAAAAGAAGTGGCTGATCGCCGTGTTGTATAAGCAACGTTTACATAATTAAGGTAATTCAGACCGACAAACATATGAATCAGATCTGCTACATTTCAGCAAGGGCTTATCAGTGTAGCTAATCACTGGTTACAGTAAACACCTCATAAAAACCAAGGAACCTGCTATGCTGACCAACTAGCCTTACATCAATTGCCAGATGTTATATTTGAGAATTCATTGACCTATACTTGAACAATATAACTGGAGAGAAAGGTTATTTATGAGATTCATTTGCTTATACCTAGACTTATAAAAGTCTGTTGAGATTGAGAGGCGTTTTTTCTCTGAGGTCTTATTTTCTTTAAGAAAAATATCTCTAAGAGTCAAGGGAATGAGAAATTGTGAAGATGTTGTAAAATGTCCAGAAATGACAAGGTAATGACTCTAACCACTGATGCCAGTCTAGCTTATGCCAAGAAAGAAATTTTCTGGTGTTGCACTATTTGTTCTTCTTAAAATGTATAATTGTTGGTGCTAAATCTCCTAAAATAAGGGAGATATCTTTAAAATTCAGAGATAACTTCGTAAATTAGAAGATATCTTTCTTTTAACAGAAATATCTCTCATATTTTGAAAGATATCTCCCAATACTTTAGATATATCTTTCAAAGTAAAAGAGATATCTTACAATGTAATAGAGATATATCTGTATCATGCTGTAGCGTAATAAGAGAAAACTTATAATTGTATCTAGATAATTTGTTAAATCTGCTTTGGAAATGGAAAGGTATAAAAGCTGTCAAAACTTTATTAGCCAAAGGGTCATTTTTATAATACACATTTAATTTAAAATAAGTTTAATGTTCCCGGATGTTTTGATCTTTGTCGGGACATTTTCTGATGAAACAAGGAAATAAATGAGAAATTAGAGAAGTCTGACATAAGCCAAGTCTGGCGTCTTTAGTATATATATCTGTGTTATTTCTGTAGAAAAAGAAGTTAGGAAGAAAGTTAGGAAGAGGCAGTAAGTTAGTTAAGGGGAGCTAAGAGACAGCCTCTGTGCCAGGTTGGCTCAGTTGGCTAGTCTGATATACTGTTTGTCCGCTTACTTACTATCTCAGTTATGAAATAGACTTGACAGCTTATTGAATGAATTATAAAATTTGTAAAGTGTCTTTTAATAAACAATAAACTGTTTTAACCAGCGTTGGGTGTTATTATGTTACAACGCTTTGTTTTGGCGCCGAGGACAAGGATCGAAGTTTGGGAACAACGTCAGGACATTTCGCCGAAGTACTAGCATTATTACGACACGCCGGATGCCGAAAACTGTAAGACCTGTTTTACTTTTACCTTTATTTCTAGTATGGCGCAAGCTAAGTCGAATTTACGAACATATTTTGTTCAGTTTTGGCATTTAGTTAAAAAGAGAAATAACTATACGATCATTGGTTTCATATTTGCAAAAGAAAATCTAAACGGCTAGATCATAAAAAGCTATGAAAAAAACATGAAAAAGTAAGAGAAAAATAAATAAAATGAACTAAAGCTATATGTAAACGATTTATGGTGTAACTACAAGGTTTAGTTTTGTGATGAATGACTTCTCTTCATATAAATATGCTTTGTAATTTATACAATTAATTTTCTTCGGAATGTTGGGAAACGGTGTTAGTTTTGTTTTAAGGTTGTAGTTTTTACTGTTTTTAATGTGCGATCATGTTATAATTCTGATGTGTTTTCTGTTGCGAATTCATATTCGAGGTTACCATGTGTTTCTATGCGGAAATAACCTAATAGGTTTTGTCATTTGATGGTTACCTTTGTATTGCGTTTTGGTAGACTTGAGCACTTATGCGTTATTCTATAAATATTGAGACCTATTACATTTGTGGTGTAAAAGTGATTTACTCCCGTACGATATTTTGTTGTCGTGTTTCTATGCTAATAGGTGCGGAGATGTTGTACTCCGGTTATGTTGTTCAGAATTTTGATAAACCTGGAGATTAGTGACCTCCAGTGTAGCTGAATTGTGTCTAATTGTATTAGGGGCGCAGATGACGCCTTCGGCGCTACGTTTCGCCGGCACATTCATGATTCTACAACTGTTGATCTACGCATTGTGACTGCGTGTTGAAGGATGTGTTCTCTCGTTAATTTACGTGTATTTATAGTAATATTTAAGAATAACGGATCTGTCTTTCGAGCTATGTTTGACGTTTGTACAGGTATGGATGGGCTGACATCTTGTTGGTTAAGTAGTTGGTTCTATTCGCAGGTTACTGGCTGTCGCAAAACTGGGGCGACATATGTTATTTGTCAGGCACATTGTTAGGAAACATGTCATGGTCAAACATCTCTGTAAATATTTTGGTGTTGGTATTTTGTTTGATTATGTGCAATTCAATTGTCGGACTGATTCATAGAACCTAAACATGGTCATTTGTTTTATATATGCTGTATAAAGATTTTCATTATCCCTAGTTAAGTTTTTGTTTTATCTGGGCACTTAATTTTGTTATGTATAGCTTACTTTGTTCATTGTCAAATTTTGGAAATACAGAATCATTAATCTAATAAATACGACATAGGCTTGCAAGATATGCTAGAAGCATGGGTACTGTAACAGGCATGACTGCTTACAACAAATACGACACCTGTCTAGAATATGAATTTCAACTGCGTCTAAAGTATTGAAAAAATCATAAATGGACTATCATAAAGTGGCAATATAAACTGTGCAACATACGAATCAATTTGAAATTATTATTATTCTGCCAGAGGACATAAACATGTATCTACAAACTGTCATAAGTCAACAAATTACATAATTTAGCTGTACCATGCAACAAATTAACAAAATTGACAACAGTGAAATGCATACAGCTGTGTATTACTGCAAATATTTAAATATAACTAGTGACCTCACCTTTAGACTGGCTCTCGTTTTATACTACTTATACAGCTGAAATCTTCATCAATTTAAATGAAACTCTGAAAAGGCAAGTCTACACACATATGAAGTTATCATGAGAAATAAGGGAACACCTTTGAAATTCTGAAACGTTCTGAAACTACAAATATTTAACACGAAGAACTTTAGCGAATTCCAGAGAAAAATACATCCAAGACGTCGCTACCCGGTTGATTGTGGAAACACTTCAGTTGTTGTACACCGAAAATCAGATCTGTTCCAAAGTTTAAGTTGGCACTGATTAGTATGGTCAAGCAAGGAGACACACTGGCTAACCCTGGAGTACGTTATGGTTGTCTGGTCACTGGCACTCAGAAGAAAATTGGACCTCAGATGCTTTGTATCACTTTATATATCTATTATTAATTTATATAACAGTTCAAAACATATATTGAACTTGAAATAGCAAGACAATTAAATAGATGTTACTAAGTTACTTAATTCTTTCAAAATGCAGTTCGTGTTATCTTTTAGTTAAAAAAAAAAAAATATCAGAAAGAAGAAAAGGAAAAATAGTCATGTGTTACATGTGGAAACCATTTTGTTTTGTTAACGAATTTACCGTTGTCTCAATTATTGTTGTCAGGGATAGTTTTGTATATTTTGTTGCTGCCTTTTAAAAGTTTTTTTTTCACTCTAAATTTCTACCAGTTAATACAAATATAACAAAACACACATTTTCAATAATCATCATTGTATTGATTTTGACTTCTATTGACATGACGTGTCATGTATGTACAGTTAAACTGCTTATTTGTGTAAATAAGGATGACCAGTGAGTGAAAAAAAAAATTCAATGCGTGTTGCATTCAACGTTGTGTATGTTGGCTCACGAAGAACACTAGTGGTGTTAATTGTAGGTTAGGGCATGCTGTAGAAGCATGAGACACCCTGTACAAGAATTGCCTACATGATGTTTCATCTGAGATTGTTAAAGGTATTTTGGTTACCTACACTCAGTGAACAGAAATCTTAAGTAGTTCACTGTATATAGAATGATTCCATGCATTTTAGTTAAAAAGAATTACATTTATGTATTGCCAAGTATTAGCATTCACATTTTACATGATTCCAGTTACATGCATTGCATGCATTGCGTAAACCAGATCTATATATTTTTCTTCTCGTTTCAGTTTCTCTTTGTGTACTATATATCAAACACTTCAATGAACGTGCATCAGGAAAAGACCGAGGAATTCCAAAAATAAAAGGAAACATGTTGCAGAATGAACACTTATCTTTCAAAATAATGTATTTTGTATCACGAAACATTTTACATACAAGTGTTAATTTTTATCGAACTAGATTTATTATGTGCATGTTATGTTGAACATTACGTATGAATGTTTTACCTGAAATGTTTAAGGAATTCCTATTTATGTCTTGTTTTACTGTTTAAAAAAAAACAAAAACTGATGCATAACCACTGAAAGTGCCGCATTATATATCATATGTGGTCGAAAAGGTGACGAACAATTAAAGGTATCCCTTAGTTGTCGTTTCCTATATTTCTGTTAAGATTACTCTACTATATATTTACTAAATTAGTTTACTCAATTATATAGAAACTTTAGTTAAAAACGGATGTGCCAAGATTTTGAGCAGATACGTTATGACCCGTTGGTAAATAGTAAAGTTATGATTAATATCTTTCGCACTTTTTTTTATTGTTTTTTTTAAAGAAAGGAAGGCATTTGTAGCGTAATAAGAGAAAACTTATAATTGTATCTAGATAATTTGTTAAATCTGCTTTGGAAATGGAAAGGTATAAAAGCTGTCAAAACTTTATTAGCCAAAGGGTCATTTTTATAATACACATTTAATTTAAAGTAAGTTTAATGTTCCCGGATGTTTTGATCTTTGTCGGGACATTTTCTGATGAAACAAGGAAATAAATGAGAAATTAGAGAAGTCTGACATAAGCCAAGTCTGGCGTCTTTAGTATATATACCTGTGTTATTTCTGTAAAAGGAAAGTTAGGAAGAAAGTTAGGAAGAGGCAGTAAGTTAGTTAAGGGAGCTAAGAGACAGCCTCTGTGCCAGGTTGGCTCAGTTGGCTAGTCTGATATACTGTTTGTCCGCTTACTTACTATCTCAGTTATGAAATAGACTTGACAGCTTATTGAATGAATTATAAAATTTGTAAAGTGTCTTTTAATAAACAATAAACTGTTTTAACCAGCGTTGGGTGTTATTATGTTACAATGCAGAGATATCACATCTTCTACATAAACATATATCTCTGAGAAAGATATATCTGTTTAGAATAAAATATCTCTGTTACTAAGAGAGATGTCTCTAAAAATGGAAAAATATCTCTCAAACGTGTTAAAAAGATATCCCTGTAAGTAAAAGAGACATTTTTGAGCTTTAGGAGATACTTTTGTGTGGTACAAAGATATCTCTCAGCGTGAAAGAGATCTCTGTTATGATAAAAGATAGCTATTTGATATAAGAGATATATCTCTTCTACTATTTAATCAAAACAGACATATATATCTAATTTCATACAGATATCTCCTAAAATAGGAGAGATATCTCTGTTAATTATTGTAGCTCTTGGCCTTACTGCAAACACTCTTTTGTGTGAAAAAATGTTATAAAATCCTTGACTTGTCAAATAATGATTAATGAAATGGAAAAAGAATTGTTAAAATTTACTAGAAAAACACTGAATTAATCATGTTTAAAAAAGAAATATATCTTATACTTAGTTACTTGTAATACAAGTTCAATTAAGACCCATTGTACTTTCCTAATTCAACATATATTTTAATATAATTTATAATTAGTATACTACTGCATGCAATGCTCTAACAGGCTGCTTAGATTGACCCTGTAGAGATGTTTGCGGCTATTAATGTCAGATTAGGTGGTGTTAAGGTCATTTATCAGAGAGGTGTTTATTGATACAATTCCATGCTGATGATTATCTGGCAGATAAAAAATCTTTTTGGCATATATAATACATATATGTTTGGTGGTCTGAATTGCGTTGCATTGTTGAACAAAAGAACCAAAACTACCATTAATATATAATCAAATAATAAATTGTAGATACTCTTTAGTTTATACTATACCTAGGTTGCATCGGTGAGCCCCATGCGTGACCAATTGTACTGTAAGGATGATGTGCCTGACTCACCGTTATGTTACAAATGGAATTTATATTTTACATTCTTATTATTACTTGCGGGAGCATGGAAAAAGTTCTTTTGGGTGACTGTTCGGAATTTGTCCTCTCTGTAAAAGTTACATTTATTAAAGAATAAGTTTTAAAAATGGTAGTACATGTATCATATGCATAAAAGTCCATTTTAAAGTGTTCGGCCGGTAATTTCTATTTTAGCCTTCTATCTACATGCATATTAATATCTTTTTTTTAGTTTACTCTATTGTGAAATGCAAAAGTGTAGTCAATGGCGAATTAATTGTGTTGCTAAATGAATCACAATTGATGTCAATATATACATGACTCTAGTGTTTGTGTAATGTGAAGTATTCCATGTGTAAATTAGTTTTGGGCTGAATTAATGTAATCCACAAACCTATCTATGGTCGCATTCGGAACACGATGATGTCCTTAAAATGTCAAATGAATAATATATGTTGTTCGTAATGTTGTGCGTAGGTAGCACGCCACTTTTCTTGTTAGTTATTTAAGATACAGTTTCAATTTCACGAATTATACTTCACACGTATGTTTATAAAATACTTACATGTATTATACTGTGATAGTTTAGGGACATACATTTTGTAAAATTAAAATTATTCTATAACAACATCTGATTAAATAAATTTAAAAAATACGTATATGTGTGTAGCAAGATTCTGGCATTAATTGGTTTCTTGACTTTTGATGATCGGCTTATTTGTGGGAAATATATCTTTTAAAGGTGCAGATGGCACTTCAAACTTACTGATCGAATACAAAAACAAAACTTATTGATAGAATAGCGATATAACTATGTCGTTCTATTTCCTCAAAACAGTGTTAATGTATGCATATCTTTCGTATTATAGTGATTTTGTCATTAAAAACACTTTGACCAGAAAACCTTTTCTATTTGTGTTTTCAGATATCATTGACACTGCGCTTTAAATTTAACTTGTACTTTCTATTTATAAAGTTTTGAAAGCAATTCAGTTGAAATATATTCGTGCATACATGTAAGATCTTTATAATAATGTACATAATATTGTTAAAAATAATACATACAAAACATAGAAATAATGGCTTCCTTCTCAATCCTAATAGTCATGTTTGGTGCATGTACTATGAACCATATAAAACTTTAGTTGTTGCTGAATTTCTTAATAGTGTGTCACACGTCATTATACTAGTCCTGGGATTCGTCAAGTATGAATCTGGTAACTTGACTTTGAGTGATCTGTAACCGGCACTGGAGTGACTTAGTTTAGCCAGAATACCAATACGAGCAAGAATTATCAAAGTAACACAATGACTGTATTAAAGCACTATGCAACGTTTTCTTTGTTTGAACGCAGAAATTGCTACAGTGTCTGTATAAAAAATCTAACCTGAGAATTAACATTTTTAAGTAAAGAGACAAATACATGTATGTGCACTCTATGTACAATACCCAAGCCTAGATTCTTAACACTCTTTTGGGAAGAATTCATATTCGTAACAAACAACTTTGGTAGAATTATTTTTCTTAATGTCCTTGCAGTCCATTCATTTTTGCCTAAAGTGCAAAGAACATAAATTTTATTGTCAGCCAGTCATGTAACTCTGCCTAGTTTTTCTGAAATTTACTTTGGATCCTTGATGGCGTATGAAATAAGTTTGCAGTCTGAATCAATTCACATACATATCGTTACATAACAGAGAAACAGTAATGGCTTAGGGTACTTCCATTGAGTCCTCAACAACTGCCCTTCTTTGGTACATACAAACCTGTGTTAATGTTTCAAAGTAACAGTCAATTGTGCCGGTAATACATCTTTCTTGGACAGATAGATGCTACAGCTACATGTACATACGGATACGTTTATGGGACTTGCATAATTCAACTCTCTGAATAATTTGTTGAAAATTCAAAACAATAATATAACTGTTTGGTTTAGATCATACGTACGTGCATATTCTGATTACACACCGCTTCATTTACGATGGTACAGCGGCGACGTCTGGTCTGGACTGCAGTCGCTTGGTAACAGGTTATTGAATAAAAATTTTAGATGTAGAAAATCACTTTAATTCGAAAACATTGTTGTTGAAGATAAGCATGCCTTGTAGAATCAATGACAAACAATAGCAGTTATAGCAAAAAGCCCTTAAATAAAACAAATCGAACAAACTAAGTTATTGTTGTACTTATACCGTTTAAACACTTACTCACAAATTCATAACAAAAAGTCTCAAATGAGTATTTAAAACTGGTATGAAATTAAAGGTAAAAAATGGCTGCGATCGTCGGTATTGGCTCGCTTTATAAGGTATTGGCCCAGCCGGCTTAATAGTACATAATCAAAGCTTTACGGGTTTGTGTAGTGGACAGACATGTAATATATACTAATACTGATAACACGTCACCAAAAACAGACAAAACGTATGGAGAATGCTCAACAAAATTGACTGTATAATATTTGTTTTTGAAACATAAGTGATGTAACCAATACATTTACCGTTGGACAAATGACAGATCACTCATTAAAAACATATAACAAACATTATAAAGACGTTCGTGTATGGAAAATACATTGATTGAGTAGTAAATAAAGTCAACAGAA
Organism: Saxidomus purpurata; assembly: GCA_022818135.1. Lineage (NCBI taxonomy): Eukaryota > Metazoa > Mollusca > Bivalvia > Venerida > Veneridae > Saxidomus > Saxidomus purpurata. The sequence continues at coordinate 14,706 of JAFMSR010000621.1, read as the reverse complement.
ATGTGAAAATTTAGCTACGGTTTTCTGCACTTCTTTTGAGAAGTGTAAGTAGCAATTAACGAAAATACACAGATTGAAGAGCAAGATATTTCTTGTATGATATGCCTTTGGAGAAACTGTTTTAAAATGTTGGAAACTAAGTTTTTCTTTCGTAATTGACAACTTTGTACATGTATAACAGTTTCAATAACAATTTGTGTATTTTCATGTACATGTGTATGCATATTTTGTTTTCATATGACGTACATCCAGACGCATGCCATTGATGAACAACATTCCGTTTTTATCTAATGAAATATCTGTTCTGTTCAGATCTGCTTTATTAAATGCAAGTTCTATTATATTGATGAAAAACATACAGTCTGTAGTTAAGGCATAGGTCATAATGGTCAAATAATTAGTAGTTTTCAACTTTTCATACACAATTAGCACCTCATGATCGCTTGCCAAATTGAGGTCTCAGGATAGAAAAAGTGTCAGAACATGTCAGTACCGCATGGTACCATTTAGAAGACAACACAACAAAACCATTTCAACAACTACCTGTGAATCTCACAAGTGATAAGACAGAAAAATATTGTTTTCAATTTAATAAGATGCTTATTTAACTGTATCACTAGCAACACGAGCATCATCATTGTCATCATTGTCATCATTGTCATCATCATCATCATCATCATCATCATCATCATCACAATCTTCATCAAAAAATTAATTATTTTAAAATTCATTTTATAAAATTAAATCTGATGCAACATCAGCGTTAATTTTGTTCACTAATCAACTGTAACATTCCTTCCCTGGTTTAGATACTTTCTTTTTACAATAGCAATAGATTTATTTTATTTTGGTCTCCAGTCCATATCAATATATCTTAAATAGCACACATATACAAGATGATGCAGAGTCAGGAACATAAAATAAGGTTAGCAAGAATACCAGTATAGAACGTTCTTGGAATGTAATCCTCTCTACATGTGAAATGTAGTTTGTTTCAATTTCAGTATTGCAAAGCTTACACATTCCCTATTTTTACAATATTTAAATATTTAATTCTCTTTATTTCTTATTCATGCGAGGATTTCTGTAATTTACCAAATTTGTTTTCAGTTTTCTTACTTCTTGTATACAGTCGAAGTAGCTCATGTTCAGAACATAACATGTAACTTACATACTGAAAGTTTAGAACTATTGCTCTCGCCAGGTGCCATTTTTAAAGATACTGGTTTCGAAGTCTAAGCACAAATTGTTGAACGAGTTACTTTTCTTTTGCTTCCCATTGTTTCACCAGGGTTTTAAAAAACATTTCATCATATAATATGCCTTTTCACATATATCTCATTTGGTTATCCATCTTTAAATTGTTACACTTATATTAGTTTCTTATTAGTTATTTATTTAATATGTTTGCCGGAACAAGTGCTTGTATCAGAAAGAAGGATAATGGCATTTGAACACGATGCCTCCGGGTTAGAAGTGTGATGCTCGACCCAATCCCCCACCGACCCCACCCCCCTACAGTATTGCGCCACGCGGTTTTCTTTTGTCAGTAATTGCTACTTCTCAAGCTTTCAAACGGCGTGACTGCAACTGATGATACCATCTTCGACAATCAGTTGTAAAATTAATAAAAGGCCAAAACCAATCCGATCAACAACAAGACTTACACACTGAATAATGGTTTAAACAATATTCTAACAATGAGAAAAGACACTGCAGTAACAACAATTTGGAAATGGCGCTGAGCAAAGTGCAAAACACAGAATCGCCCCGGAACGATTGGTCACCAAATTTTTTGATGTCTTCAAACCAGAGTTTGTAGCACGCTAACATTGACCTTTCAATGTAGAAATGAAGCTTGTAGTTACATTTCTGCACGTCTTTGCCATGACGCGCCCTTGAATCGAATCAAACAAAGCTATCAATGATGTTTGTATTGTGATGTTGTAAATAATGCTTCTTTCTTTAAAGAGGTACTCCTTAAAACTGGTGTCAAATTAAATAACTTCAAAATCATAGAATATTTACAAGTATTATTACTTACATGTAACTTTAAGGCTTATACTTTACCGGTAAAACCAGCGTTAGAAAATATGGTACAGTACCGTAAAATATACAATAATCTATGTAAAGTTGTCATTGTACAACTAATGAGTTGATAGCGATATAGCACAAAAATTGTGATAAAATGAAGCATTTTTGTATTTGTTGTTGTTAATAAATGTATTTTAGGAATTTTACGCCCGTTCTAACTGCATTTGGTCATTTTAACAGGCAGGCAGTTTACTTAACCAACTTTCCTGGGAAGAACCAGTACTAGACTCATATCTTCCACAAGAAAGACTATCTCAGCAGGGCTAAAACCGATGACGCTCAATCTATGAGAGGTTATAGTGATTTCAAGTCAGCGACTCTTACTACTCTTTTATCAGTTTACGTTCATTGAACACATTATTTATGTTTGGAGAGTTTAACTTGCTAGATGTAAGTAGTGCTCTTTTAATGTTACTACGACCTATTTACTGCCATCTTTGTTCTTTATGTGTTGTGCTTAATACTCAAGTGATACAAAATAAACTAGATCTGACTTGTATTAGATAATGAGTTCTTGTTTTGGTCATGTCGCAAACTGTTTATAGAAACAATAGAGTACATGAAAAAATAAAATTGATTCACAATTAATAACTAAAAATGTTCGTTTTGATAGCAGCAATCATTTGAATATGAGGTCATGCTTGTCTTTTACACAACTACCTTCTGTTTTCAATGGGTTGTTATCCAAAATTAATACATATATACCATACCCGCGCACGTGAACAGGTACCATACTATACATGCGCACATGCGCAGGTATCAGACCATACATGTGCCAGTGCAAGTACTACCTTTTCTGAAAGTTAAATGAGAAAAGTATGTAAGACATTTATTACACTAAATAACAGCCTTTACTTACGGCCTCAGACTAGGCAATAATGTATTTGACTTGTAATCACTAAAGCTATCACCGAAGTTGAGGTCATTGTTTCGAACCAAGTTCCCAAAATGATTCTTTATTTTTTTAAAAATTGGCAGTTTCTTCTAGAGATTTTAGAACTGGCCGTTCCCAGAAGTGATGGCGTGTTAACTGCCAGCCTGTTACGTGACAGGCCTCAAATCGTAAGTTTCATCAACGCGACACGTAAATAAAAAATAAAAATGTAATACACAAGTTGCAATAATTCTTTTACAAAGACAGTCTTACAATAAATCTTCATAAGTACAGCTGTATTAGCACATCTGAAAACAGTCAATTATACATTAAGCTGGTAGTCGAATCACACGAGCGCGGATATTTCGAATTACTAGTAACCAATACATTACGCTCGCCTATGAAACATAGAAAATTTAATAATTTCTACATAAAGTCAAACTTGTTAACAAAGACCACTGCTGGGAAGCTATAAATTTGGTCTTTGAAAGTATGTGGTTTTTATTCACTGCCGTTTTACTACAGATGAAAAGTGCACTGTAATCATCCTGCTGGTCTTTATAAGCAGGGTGGTCTTTATTTGGAGGTGGTCTTCAACACAGGTTTGACTGTAATTCATTATTATTATGATCAGAGGCTTATACAGCGTAAGTTCTTAAAACTTAATTAAATATTCTTCATTACTGCTTTCTGGAGTTCTCACCAGTACCCGCCCCTTGAGGTCCTAGCCAAATATCGCCGACGGGAATTGGTTTCTGTTTTCTGTTTCTGGTCTTAGTAATGGACTTTTACCAGTTAAAGTAGTTATGTTTGTATGCATTCATGTTTATTAAATTTTGTTTTTGTATAGGTTAAAAAAGTACTGCAGTCAATGCAGAATTACAAAACATGTAGTTAATTCCAAAACATTAACACGGGTAACACACTTATGCAATAAAGCCATGAAATACTTTATGCAATTTACATAATTTTGTCCCGAGGCATATCACACAAATAAAATTAAAAGATTGGGAGTATGGGCAATTACTGATAACGGAACTTGTATCACTAATATTTAAAATTATTCTCAAAATTACCAAGGTCGACATTTATATTTTCATTTATTACTTGAACAGCATGCTACAATTCTGGAATATTTAGAAGCAGTTGTCATATTTTGCAAAATTACATAAATTTTCATGTATTTCAATTTTATTAGAAACACAAAAAAGAAATAAACATAAAAAATAACAACAAAGTGGTTCCTATGGGGGTCTGCCACTTCTCGAAGGAAGTATAAAATTCAAAGTATTTCAAGGGTCATAAAACAGGTAGTTCTCATTACAACCGTTTACAGTCTGTTACAAGGTTCATTTAGTCCAATGAGTTTTATGTGAAGTAGTTGTGTTGAGAAAATGGATGAAAATGGATAAACGAACAGTGACCTTGCTAATGTGTTCGAAGAAGAATTTTTTCAATTGTAAGACATTTTTACTTCTACAGTGTTGTATGTATAATTTGAACAAAAATAATTGGAATAGTACAACGATACTGCAGTAAAGCGGAGTTCACATATTGTTGAAGGAAACTGTGTTTAAAGGTAAAAGAATTTTCTACTTTTGATTTTAACATAATTTGATACCATCGATATATGCATTTTGAAATAAAAACCTACATAATCATAAGTGTTATTTAGTTGATATATTAGCGTCATGTCTCTTATATATATTGAACGCCCGTAAAAAGATAACTTGTAACTTTATATTTGTAACTTTTATTATTTCTGAAAGATTTTTCTGAAAGATTTGTCTAAGCATAACTGATACGCATTCGTAGCTTTCATTACAAATTGTACCATGACCAATTTTTATAACATGTAGAGAATTTATTAATGACATCAAAATAAGTTGTGGGACATACAATTTTGCAACTACTATTAAGTTTTTTACTTGCTTTCAGATATAATACAAGTACAAAATGTATCTATGATTTCGCCTGACGAGATCTTTCCATTACTTATGCTAACCCCGATAGTGTGGATCAGAATGAAACGAATTTGCTTCACTAAGGTATGTTCGGCTTTCAATTACATATATTGACTTTTATACATATATAAATTAATTTTACACACTAGAAACATACTGATTTGTTTCGTAGCTCAGTTATAAGCGTACTTTTTAATGCAAATTTGATAATCTATACATCTATATAATCCCGCACTACGAACGTAAGTAAGTGACTTGGTTTAGCTAAATGAAAATTTCAAACTTTGATAGGTAATGTAGACTTTTCTCAATATTTATTATTTATTTTTTTAATTAAAAGCTTAGAGTACAATAGGCATATATCCGTCACGTTTACACTACTAGAAAAGGAGTCCATATAACGTGCCAGTGTTATGTTGACTAGCTCGGCATGTAAGCATTATCAATATAATTTTTTTTATACTTCAAAGTCAAACTAATCGCTATAATCAACGTTCCTGGTGCGTTCGGGTACATTCTATATAAATATAATAATTATATTAAAGTATAAAAAGTTGAATAAGAAAATGAATGTTCACATGACTTGAACCTACAGTATGCAGAGCTGGAGATATGTACACTAAATACTTACGTGCGACGAATATATGTTTATCATACTAGTAGTTTATTAACATAGCATTTAGAAATGTTTTTGGGTGGGGTGAATGCTGATCTATAAAGTCAAAATCAAATTAATTACATACATAAGCTTCGCACAGAGTTTCATTTAAACTTGTTATTTCGTGAAGGACCTATTGTGGTGTTTTAGAATAGAAAAGGCAATCTTAAAAAATACGGCTAGCGTAACAGGCTTGTTGTATAATATTGTTTGATTAATTGACCACATTATCTGGTTAATGGATATTACAGTTATATCTTTCACTGAAGGTGGCAAACGCTACTTTAGATAATTTGCATGGTCATTAATGAAATGTCAGTTTACCACCAGTACTGATTTGATATGAATTTGGGTCAGCCACAGTTTAATTATATAATTTCAGCCACCAAAGAGCTTTCTAATTTGATAATAGCCAGCAGGTTGCAACAAATAAAAACTTCACGCTTTTTCCTAGAACCATTTAAAATGCAAATGTTTTATAGGCAGACGTACACTAAGATCTAAGAAAATCATTCCAAGATAATTAATCATCAAGTGTTATGCTATGTAGTCATTCACATCTACTGAAAATATGAGACTTTGTTCCATTTTAATTTATGTCTATATCGGGTAAAATCATTATAGTACCTATCTATCTTGTCAAACTGCTTCACACCTATCACGAGTATCATATAAATGCATAATAGTTCTTACAGTTAGCAGAATCAAGATTGTTAAAACTGTTAAAATGGTAAAAGAATAAAAGGTTCAAAAACAACTGTTGTACGATTAAGGTGAGTCATTACCTTTAGTCGGTAAAATTAAAAGTTGTCACATTTATTTAAAAATTGGTACATGCGTATATCGTGTCTATCTGCCTTGCATGGATACGTTTTTATTTTTGTGACGTCACATGACGACATTTAACAACGCCCTCTAGTGGCAGCGTACCGGAACCATCCCGTCATGAAGTTATTCTCATATAGCTTTATTGATACGTAACATATTTTCTTTCTGTAAATTCTAACAAAGTCATCAGAAAATGTATTATACATCTATTATATAAAGTAAAAAACATTTTCCTTCTCTTTCACAAAGCATGTCATGATTCCGCTTAAAGCAATTGAAATAACGTTTGAAACGTTATCGTTTTTCAACGCTTTTTTGCCGTTTTTACAAAACATTTCAAAATCGGGACGGTAAAAGTTTATGTAAATTTGACCGTGATTATTTAATGATATTTGAACACAATTAATGAAATAAAAACAGGACGTCTTCGTCCTAGATTTTTCACAAATAACGCGTGAATGATACCACTTGAACGTCAAAAGAACGACGTTTGAGAGATGACGTTCAGTTCATGACAACATGTCACTGATAATTTCTATTCTCTGTATTTTTTAATACGGAAGTGCCACACTCCCCGTTGCTATGTAAATATGATCAAATAATTGATGTTCTCCAGGTATATATAATCAAGGATTCATCTTTTTTTTACCGAGAAACGTAGTAAGCCTCTTTATAGTCCCGAAAAAAGTCAACAAGTTATGACATTACACAACAAAACTGAAAGAAATGACCATCTAAACTTTGAATAATATTCGATACATTTGATCTACATGTATCTTCTTAATTTAGCATTATTTGTTTTATTATTTCACAGTGCTATTCATATAAATAAGTTTACAGCCGTTGTGAGATGAGCTACAGTATACATGTATATACAAAATAATACAACGGCCTAAACGGAAGGCATGATTATATCGATGCTGGTTGGCACAGTTGGTAACGCAGCCGAACATCATTCAGAATGTTTTTCATGGTATATAACTATCGAAATAACATTTAAAAAAACTTCAAACTTTAAGATCATCTTTTTAGAAAACTTTGACATTATCGTCACAGCTATTTCACCATCTCGTGGTAGAAATATGCCACTATAGTTTTATACAAATCGGGTGCCTCATGAATTCTTCCCTTTTTAAAGCTTAATTATTGTTCAACCCTTTTGGAAAATCATTTTAAGGTTAGATGAAAAATATTCCAAAACGTAAAATATCTGATTTCCAATCAAGGCACGGAAATTTCCTGCTAATCTGAGATCAGCGCCGGGAAATCGAAAAGATCGTAAGTCGTTACTTACGAATGCGTTTATGAGGATGCTACGTACGACACTATTTCACTAACTCTAAGGTTCCCGTTACGTCTTATGCTCTCGTAAATTATATAAAGTGTATCGTTGGTTTTCGCGAGTTAGCACTGAATTATATTCGTATAAATTGACTAATTATGCATGTTTGAGGTAAAGTATACATTACAGAATCCGGGACGGCTAAGTTGTGTAGGTGTTTATATAATGATATATACAAAAGGATATGGATTTTATGGTATAAACACCTGCACCATCTTCTATAAAATAAATCATATTTTATTAAATATTTTGAAGTATGATACGGTATTAAATGTCATATATTATTTGATAATTGCACCATTTGTAGGCAGAAAAACATCATTATTTAAGCACAAAGCATCCTGCAGTCTGTATGCAATCATCATTACAATTCTGATCTTCGTAAGTACACCATTGAAATACAATAAAACTACACTTAGCATGGTTAAAATTCGTTTTGAATGCGTTTGAAAAGAAAACAGGATACGTGTCACGTTTTATAAATTACTTGATGAAATAACACACAAACGAAAAACAGTTTTAATTGCACGCCACATTTTCAAAAGTTTAATGATTACATGTTATGAAAGTAATTTGACAATACCTTGTAAAATTGAAGGCTCATTTTATTCTTTGATTTATGTACCGTTTGTCACTGTTTAGTTTCACGTCTTTGGTACGACGTGGTTTAAACACACTACTTCTCTCATTAGAAGCAGGCGTTCTTCTACCAGGATATCTAGGATTTCTGACACTGATATGTGTTATCATTGAATTCTTTATTATAACATAAAACTTATGAATGGTTTTACATACTCAAGAAGAAAGTATTATGTAAATGTTTTTTAAGATGTTTAAAGAGCAAATATTTTAGCAACGTCAATTCGTTTAATTAGTCACAGTACTGTTTCCCGTGCGCCTGACGCCAACGTTACACGTGCGTAAAATATACAGGACAGAGATAAATGCGCTACAGCATTTTCACATGCGTAGAAGCTAGGGGATTATTTTGAAATATGTAGGAAAAACTTAAAAAATCTTCTCTGAAACCACAAGGCCTATGAGCTTAGATAGTTAGCATGTGGCATTGCCTAGTGGATCTCTACTGAGATTGTTCAAATTATGATCACCGAGTCAAAATTGACCCCGCCCGGGGGTCACTTGTTTTTACAGAGGCTTATATATGGGAATTATTTTTTGATCTTCTACTCTGAAACCACAAGGCCTAGAGCTAAGATTTCTTGCATGTGGCATTGTCTAGTGAACGTCTACCAAGATTGTTCAAATCATGACCCGGGTCAAAATTGACCCCACTCGGGGATCTCTTGATTTTACATAGGCTTATATAGGAACACTTTAAAAATCTTTATCTCTGAAACCACCTCTACCAAGAATGTTCAAATCATGACCCCAGGTCAAAATTGACCCTGTCTGCTATTGTTGACCGAGCGATATAGGGCCATCTTGGCCCTCTTGTTTTTTTGTTTCATCTGATATGGCACTTGTCAAGACACAAATGAATAAAGTTAAACTGTTACAAGATTAAATGACTACCTGTGACATGGTGGAGTAAATGTAAATACTTGTAAGAATCGTTGACAGAAGTATACTTAAGTCTTTTCAAATTGTTTGTCAATGTGTTAAAGTATTAGGTAAGCTCATGAGAAGTGAATAAAAAGTAAGATAAGATATTACATGTACTCGTATTTACTAGTATTTAGAGCGGACAAAACTGCTTTTGATTCAACTGTGCTACTAAAGTGTCGAGTTGCCTTTTTCCTGGAGCAATAATTCGTCCCAGCTTTTTCTTTGTCAAAAAATCAAATTGAAATTTTATCATCATGCACAAATAAATGTCGGGATAGATTTTAAATTTTCATCAATTTAAAGTTTAGTCAGGTTTCTTTCACATTAGCGTATGGCGGCTTCTTCATATTAAATACAGTAATTTAATCCTGATGTTTGTTTGAGGTTTTTTCTGCATGCAGAGTAATATCTTAAACCATCCCTCATTGTGCAGACTGCATATTAGATTACAATTTAATGTCTGCAAAACCGACTACAAGCACAAAGGTTCATAAAGCATACATTTATTGTCGGCAGTTGTCAAACTGTGCACGAATAAAAAAAACATCACATTTATGACAGGTGAGATCTACCCGGAAGAATGGACTTTGAAAACAAATTCTTTGTATACATTAAGCGTCACAATTTGAAAGTGACATACGCATGTGTGTTTGTGTGACATTACACCAGTCTATGATTTAAACTGTAAGACAATTTCCCGTGAAAATGTGTCAAAATTATGTACAAATTCTTTTCACAGGTGTTACATCTGCTTGTTTACGTTGAGTTAAAACAAGTGTCAAAATAAGTCAACTTGCTACAATACAGATCTAACTTTAACCAAATGCAGTCCTTTTAATTTACTCATTCAATTTACACATTTCATGGATAAAGGGTACCGATACTCGTTAAAGTCGGTACAATCATCGCTTTATATTATTTCCCCGAAAACTACGAACGCACCCGATCTGTATTACGATTACATTTTTAAGTGACTGTGCTTATTAAAATATTGTAAAGGTAAGCGAAATCCTACAAATATTTTATTTATTTTTACACCAATTTGTAGTTGATATAATTCCCTTGCCGATATCACTGAAGCAAAAACCATCTTTTAAATGATGTTCTTTATAATGGGTCAAATTATTGAGACAAATGACCCAACAAATTGACTAAAAGTCATGCAAGCCTTAACATTTCATACGGAAAATGCGGTGGTACTTCTTTGAATTAAAAAAGGTAGGCGAAAGACCAAATTAATCTTTTTAAACTTTACACCATTATCAAGAGAAAACATAATATTTATTTGTCTGACCGAAGCAAAAACGATTAATTAAACAGTTTTGATTTATAAGGATTAAACCAATATTTCCCATCTTTGTTTCATGTGTAAAAACCGCGTCTAATCGATTATCGGGAAAAAATGAAAGTTCCATATGTTTCCATAAATATATAGGTAATAAATGAAATATTGAGAAATTGCTTGTTCCATCCTTTAAAATATTGGAGTTTTCGGAAGTTACGTATGAAAAAATGAGTCCAGTGACTGTTTGACATTTTCACTCCGTGTACGTAAACGATCACTTTATTTACCTATTCCTAAAAGCGTCGTCACTTTTTCGCGTTGCAGTGACATTATTCAAAAGCGCTTTCTGAAAAATCTAAGCCAAACACATCCCATTTTTATTCAATTATTCAGTTTCAGATATCAAAAATAGTAAATTGTCAAAATTTCAAAATCTTTCACCGTCTACTTTTTTGGTTTTTCTCCGAAATGCCAAAATTCATGGAGCAGAAAAATGTTGTTTCTGACGTTTTTCTGTACGTTTTCGACGGAAATGTAATACTTTTTAAACTAAAGTGTAATAGTTTGCACACCGATTGATAGAATATTTTGCAAGTATTATAGCAAACTTTGAAAAATAAAAGTAGGTCCACAAATGACAAAATAACATAACAATAACCACATGACGGTATGCTTCCGGTACGCTGTCGCCAGATGGCGTTGTTAAATGACGTCACGTGACGTCATGTGAATAAAAACGTTACCATGCAACGCAGATGGGCACAATATACGCATGTACCAATTTTTAAATAAATGTGACAACTTTTAATTTTACCGACTAAAGGTACTGACCTACCTTAATAACTTAGTTGGGCCGACACCTGCTTGAATGATTCAAGACCAGGCAGAATCCCAATATGCGTGTGTAATCTATTCCACAGGACTGTGGAGTGGGTGAAAAAAAGAGTACTTAAAGAAGTCCGAGTTTGCATGGGTGTGGCGTATACTAGGGGGATGCACATGTCTTGTTAATCTGTTAAGATTGTAGTACATTTTCTAAAACATAACCAATTTGTATATTGCATTTCAAATTGTTTCTCATAAGAATAATGTTGAATAATACCTTTCAATATATACAATAACGATACATTTCATCTAATATTTCAACAAATATTTTCAGATTGACGAAAGACAGTCGGGGTAATGTTTTCATGCATTTTAAGAAATGGCCTGCAAATGAAAGTCGTAGGCTGGAGAAGAACAACTAGAACAACTAGACATGTCCCAACTGAACGCCCGGTGGCAGATTGTTACATGAATAATACCACTGAATCATATCAGTTCCGTAAATTGAATCATTTTCAAGCTTTACTTGATATAATATTCATGTGCATGTACTTGCATGTTTCCGTTTCAGCTGTCTTGGATGTAAAGGGGCGTATGTTTATAATGCATACGTGTATGTATATATTCTTATAGTTATGTTGTCTATTTTGTTGTGCATGTATCTTGTAAAAAGTTCAAAAACTATACAAAAGATTACATTAACAACATTTTATTGTAAGTTAAATGTATGATTAAACCGGACACAGTTTGCATTTAAAATGGTGGCTGTACAGTTAATGTGTTTTTAATATGAATGGCAAATTGAGTAAAAATAGAATTTGGCTTCTAAAGGGTGACGACTGCTGAATATATGTGACCACTAGGCAGGTTATCTTATATAATCATGTTATCAATCAATTTCAATCGAGGACTGTCAGATTCATGGGTACGTCTAACAGACAGTGCTTGTTGTCCGGCCATGGATATTTCCAATAGTTTTCACAGTTCCAGTCTTAATAGCCCTGCCTTCTTGTTTATGTCTAAGAGCCAATTAAAGTCCATAACTTACATCCCATCCCGTCTGACTCATAATATGTCAATCATGTAGAAATCTCAAATCTCCAATCATTCTACAGGACAGGTGGTACCACCTTTTGTTATGAAATAGGCATGCCCATAGATTCCATAAAACTGCTCGAGATTGGTGGTCTGATTGTTATTGAAGATATATGGTTTTCGTCTCCATGGCCAGATGCAGGCGAGGTTAGGGTTACTAACATGTACTACCGGTTTACCTTTTCCCTTCTTCATACCTTTCTGATTAATTGCTTGTGGGTTTGGTGTTAAAAGGTATATAATTGTAATTTGGCCATGTAACATATTTGTTTGAAACTTTAACATCTGATCATTTACACTCATTTATGTTCACTTAGCGTTTAATTCAAGTACGATTTTTACTGGAGGTATTTTTAAAATTTGATTTCCCTATCCTGGTTGCCCAACCAAGATAGTTATTTTATCATAAGTAAAAATTTGATACACATACTTTGCCTACAGAAAGATATAAATATAAGACCTTTTATATTATATTTGTGAAATATTTGCATTAAATATTATATTTTATATGGAATTCATTAGAAGTTCAAGTTTGAAAAGATATAATTACCTCCCTTTACCTATCTTGGGTGCGCACCCATAATAGATTGGAAATAAATCTATTCAGAAGCTACACGTAGGTTTAAATCTTGCATTTTGGATCAGAATGTTAAGATATTTGTATATCTATCCAATTCAAATGTAAAAGTAGAAATTATATTGAAATAAAAAAAGAAATACTCAACGTTTTAAATACTTTCATATTAAATAATAACAAAATTTTATAAAAGTTAATAAAATGTAAATTTCTGATAGGGATCGAACTCTATGTAATGGGTCTTTTTGTTCATTATATAAATCTCTAACAGAATAAAAATTATACATAAAATGTTGCTTAAAAGTAATTGACCACCTTTAATTTATATTCATTCATTTATTCATTCATTCGTTCATTCGTTCATTTGTTTTGGTTTTTTTTTTGGCTAATTGTGGTTTTAATATTTATGTATGCTTAAATAGTATTTGTCATTAGGGCTAAAATAGTATTTGTCATCAGTGAACTAGATATTGAAATAATGATTTATTGATCAATCGATTTATGTTTCGTTTGCACTGCGTCGACTAGCTTTACATGTATTCTTGTCGTTACTTTATTCGTCTACATAATTGTGTGTTTCTGTTTAGCTAAGAGAAACTTTTGTTGTTATGTACAGCTCTACTTATCTACTTACTACCTCTTCGTTTTTGTTGGTCGCTAGTTTAAGGCACTAAAAACTAAAGCTGTTTGATGTTCGTCTCTTTTAATGAATTAATTTTTGTCTTTCAATTTTCATTTTTACATTATGTGTTGCATCATCTTGTTACATTACCTCAACACACAATTTAAATAATAATAAATTATTTCGCAATTAAAATAAATACGGTATATGCACATTTGTAAACATACATTTGTATCGCGTCACTTACTGAAAGATGATAATTTTGAGTTAATACATTTATTTTACATCCAGTATCGGTAAATTTCCATGTGTGTTATGAATCATACTATTTAGCCGAATTCGGCGAACTTCTTACTTTGATCATGGAAAAACATTGCTTTCAGCGTTTAGGATATTTTAGAAATTTTAGGAAAGTGAAAACATAAATAACTAATTTTTATCAGATACAATTTAACCTAAATGATTGCTATTTCGTGACTGAATTCAGTCATAGTCGGCCTAGCTTCTACTTTTGTTTACCGAAAAACTTTCATTGCTTCTTCAGTTACAGATAGTGAAATCAGGAATGACTGAAATTCAATTCAGTCAGATGCAATTTCAGTCTTGGAGTACAGATTCATATATGCTATGAATGTACGGTCAGTAAGTGACTGAATTCAGTCAATTGTTTTTTGTGCACCAAGTTGTTTAACTGATATTTTGTATAAGCAAGTACGTTTGTTATATCATTATCATGTATGTACTTAATGTAAAAAGTAATAAAATATTTAGTATCAACAGGAACGTAGAATATACATTCTACGTTCCTGGTATCAATAACACGTCTTTGTTCTATATAACACAAACATGATTGTTCATATAGGAAAAACCGTTAATTCAAACGAAATTATACACGGATATTGATATTTGAAAACAAATGTTGAAAATGGCATAGTTAAGGCACAATCAGAAAGGTGACTATTCTCATCAGAACGTG
>JAFMSR010000620.1:0-47967 GCA_022818135.1 Saxidomus purpurata | reverse complement strand
AGATATTAAACTGCAGTAACTCATCACAAGAAATTCTATAAAATTATATCTTATAAAACGCTTTTTATGAATGACATGTACATTGTACATTGTGCAAAGGCATTAATTGCTGGAAAATTCATCACCTTGAAATCACGCGGCATGGTACACTTGTCGCATATCCCATAGTGACACGCGGCATACAGATTACCGCATATACAATCATATGCCGCATGATGCGAAAAACATGGTTTATTGCTCCACGCGTTATAAATATCCGCGCTATAGCGCGGCAAAACAGAATCGACTAGCACCGTACTGTAAATTTTCTTGGTTCCATCGCATACATATATTACACGAGTGCTTGATGCTAAAATGGAAACCCTCTGCCATGGAAATAGGAAACAAGTTTTGACGTCAGTCCAGGAATATGACGTCATGTCATGACAATTACTGACTCGTGAGATTTACATATTCATATACTGCTGATGGCATCTACCTAAATGAGAAACCGGACTTTCATGCGTTATAACGGATATGTTTATTAAAAATATAACAAAACCGATTTCAATAGCCATTTTCCTGAGACATTGGTTACATGTATATAAACATCTACCTTCGTCACCTAAATCCGGAAATAAAAACTAACCTGAAGATTTTCTGGCATCACCAAATCCGAAAAAATCAGTCCAGCCCAAACTATACAGAATTTATAAGCTACCATTTTAATAATTTATATATCTTTTTGGATGAGAGGAAAATAGTTCCTCACATATGACTCACTGAGTTTTTTATCCCAATAACACCATCAGGGATTGTGAGGCTGGAAGTAAAATCAATAGACAGATATTTCTGTATTATTTGTTCTATATAGTATTCAAATGGTCAATCTGGTTTTCACGTGAGTTTATAAAAATACTTAGGAACGATCATCAGTGTTGGTTAAATTAAAAATGGACATTTAAGTTTTCGAACTCTAGAAAAAAGCAACCTACATAAATAACAAGAACATACGAATGATATTGAAATGAATTTTATCCCTATATTAGACATGACTGTTGGAAGCAGAAAATAATAGTTTTGTTTAGAATAAACAAAGAATAAAAAGACATGATGGTCTGGACATAGGACAATCATAATGTAACATGGTCTACTCGAGGAAAATGGTGGTTTATAAGCCAAAACGGCCCCTGAGAGACAATAAGCAAATGAAAAATAGCATTCTATGTATGCCCAGAGTCAATTTCAAACTGGTAATCTGTAGCTGTTATAAATATTAAAAGTACACAAGACCGCTGAATTATGAAAATACAGCAGTCAGTTCAACGACTTTAACAATTTAGATGCAAGGATATTCTCGTAAAGATGTTGTTTAAGTTAGAATCTTTTTTAAAAGCCGCTAACCTTTAAAAATTGTTTTTCTCGCTTTGGGGATAAGGTTGAATGAAGTAAATTTACTGTAAACTTTCTACAGATTAATCCTTAAGATGATCCGTCTGGATGGTTCGATGGGTTAAAATATTTATTATTTGTTGTTGCTTATTATTATATTTAAGTTTTTAGTTTAACTGGGTTCCATTTAGTTGCTTTGGTGGAAATTAGATGTGAGTGGCAGGGATAAACCTATAAATTATACAGCCAAATAATACGGTAAAATAGATGGTTTATAGATATTTCATGATTTACTCTCTGTGGCCTTCATATGCGGTAGCGCAGTACATTTCATTTTCTGTGGTAAAAAAAGGTGTCTACAGACTTAAACCTGTAACAACCTAGTCCTGCCCGGAAGGACAACTGAACGGTTTTCATGCATGATAGCCATTACTTTTGGTGGAGATGCATATACCTATATTTAGGAGATTCAGTTGCAATGTGGAAAAATTTAAAGAAATAGTTAATGAAGTGAAATATATCGAGAGAGGGTTGGGATAGAATACCACTATACAAGTTTTCTTTTCCTTTAGTATATCATATAAGAGAAATTTAAGACCTTTTTTTGATGATTTTCACCCAAAAGATCCATGTGAAGTTGAGCGTAAATACACATTTACTACTATGAGGAAAGTTTGATTATTGGTGCAGATCAATGAAATAATCAACTAAGTCACACGTTTTCTTTCTTATGAACACAGATAAGAATCCACGCACTGTATTCTTTACGCTATATCCATGTAATAATACGTTACTTTTGATAACGCATATTGGGGTGACAACATTGACGACAACTGCATAACTATAAAATACATTTGATATATGACATTTACGAAATGATTAACTCCAACACATGTTCTGAAGTGAATAAATCGGACATATGGAGCAGTGTACTTTACGTTACTTTACGTTACTATAAGATAGAAGTGCCTATACAATAGCTTAACTATTGAGTTGCAAAGTGCATATTTCTCATTTAAAATGTTTTTGTAATCTTTATAGTAGTAAAGATAAGATTATGAAACAAATGCATTTCATATAATCTTTCAGCACAACATAGATCTAAATTCTAAGTACTCTTGCATGTACATTTTAGGTAAGCAGATATATGACAGTTTACTATGTTACCATCACAAATGTTAAGATACAAGTACATTGTATGTAAATTATTCAAACAGGTTCTAAAAATTAAAGACTGCACGGATGTGCAGTGATCATGATCTGCACTGATCGCAAAGACAAAATCATTTGCTACCAGAGATGCACGTAAACCAAACACAACTTACTTTTATGCAAGAAACGGTTTTCAAAGAAGCTAGCTGCCTGATTTGCGAATGGAAAAGTGAAACTACATGTATATACTGATATTCGATGTAAAACTAAAAACATAATTATATACGTATATACAACTTCATAGGAAAACATTACAACTTAGTCTTTATAAAGGTAGATCAAGTAAATTTAAAAGTCTTTCTCAAGTAGTTAGCTATAGTTACGATGATGTTAAGGTGTCGATTTTGTCACCTTTAGTTAAAGTGAGACTTACGGTGACACCGTAACTTACGAGGATTTTGGGTTGGTAGAAAAATGCCTACGACCTTCAGATCAACAAGGGGTTTACGATGTTTTCGAGTTGACAATGACAATGACAATGACAATGCTTTATTTGATAACGGCCACCGGCCCATAACAAGTTCAAGTAACATTTGTACAACATACATACAGACTGGTACCTATATATCTTGTCATGTAATCTACAGAGAAGCAATACATGTACTATTTACAAATATAAGTGTAATATAACCTTGTGTTCAAAATGCAGTTATTGATTTAGGATTGCTTGTCGCTCTTGAAAAGCATAAAATGTGTACATTGCTAAATTAATAATGACTTGCTCTGATTTACAGCTCATCAGAATTTTAAACTTTTGGAAATTTGTGTTCACATAATATTTTCCTGGTATAAATTTCTTCCTTAAACGCTGTAATTTTGAACAGACTAAAACAAAATGGAACTCTGTTTCTAATGCAGAGTTACATAATTTACAGATTCTGTTTTCTTTAGGGATATTATGATATCTGCCTTTCTCTATTTCAAGATCGTGGGATGACGATCTTAGTTTTGCTAGAGAATGTCTAAATTTTTCACCTTTACATATTGCAAGTATGGCTCATGGACAAGCGTGGTCTTATATTGGCTGTAAGAGTTTAATTTTGAATTCACATTTGTAATAGATTCCAACCATTCTTGAACATACTGGTCCTTTAAGCGTTGTACAAAACTTCTAATAAATACCGTTTCATTTTCTACTCTTTGATTAAACCATACATATCCAAAACCATTAATACATAGCAAGTTTCTTATACCTGAAGCCCAATTATTTTGGCCCCTATTATCAAAATATTTCAACATCAAATAACATTTTTTACAAATCTATCGTCGCCCATTTTCAAAATTTTGAGCCAATACTTAATACACCTTTTAGTAGCATTTATAAATATCGGAAATCTTCCACAATCGCCCAGTGCTGCTGAATTGATTGTTTTTGTTTTACACACATATAGCGCTTACAAGCATAGTAGTGTACAGCTTCTATTGCGGGTTGTCTGTTGATACCCCAAATCTCCGAGCCGTAAAGTAAGATCGGGCTTATTTTAGTATCAAATATATTAAAAAGACATTTTTTTGGTAACTGGCCGAATTCGTGTAACTTGGATAGAACAGAAATAAGAACTCTTTTAGCTTTTAAAGCTTGATCGCCGGCCATTTTTGCAAAGAAAGTTGCTGTGACAGAGTAACTCCGACATAAGAGAAACTTTTAACCGTTTCAATAATGTCGCCATTATAGTTCCATTTTTCATGTTTTGATAAAACCCCACCCTTTTTAAACACAAGAATTTTCGATTTCTGTGCGTTAATCTTAACGCCCTTATCGGTACAAAATTTATGTAAAACATTTAACAATTTTGTAGACCTACAACAGTATCTGCTGTAAGAGCAAGATCATCAGCAAACAATAGAGATAGTATTTCAGTAACATCAGGATATATCTGGATACCTTTTACACCGCTTCTCTCAATATAATTTACCAATTCGTTGATGAAAATTAAAAATAATATAGGGGATGCCAAACATCCTTGTTTCAAACCCACCGGACAGTTGAAATTTTCAGTAAGACCCTCGCTTGTTCGCACACACGCTTGAACCATATTGTACATGCCAAAAGTTGCTGCATATAATTTCCCTTTTATACCCGTATGTCGTAGTGCAGTCCATAATTTGTTTCTATTTATCATATCGAAACATTTCATAAAATCAATGAACGCTATATAGAGTTTGCCGCCTGATTTTGATAACTGTTTACTGACAATTGCATTAAGAATAAAAACATTATCTGTAGTTGAATACCCTCGCGGAATCCCGCTTGTGCTTCATGCAACTTTCCGAAAATGTTAACATAAAAAGTTAACCTTCTTGTTAAAATACTTGTATAAATTTTACCACATATGTCTTAAAGAGATATACCTCTATAATTACCTGGTACATTTATATCACCTTTTTTATATAATGGTACAATAACAGCTTTACTCCATTGTTCTGGAAAACATCCAGTATCAAATAATCTATTAAAAAGTTTGGTTAACAAAGGTAATAAAAGGTCAATCCCATGTTTGAAAAATTCTGGGGTAATATTATCTTCTCCGCCACTAGAACCACTTTTCAGAGCTCTAACTGCTCTAAGAACCTCATCGTCTGTTATTTCAGAATTAAAAATAGAATCCTCAATTTCATTTTCACAATTTTCAAAACATATATCTCGTTCATTATTATTCTCAATGTCTTCTAATGCAAAAAAGGTTTTCAAAATACATTTTCCATTCTACCTGAGATATTGAGTTTGTGATCGAGCCTGTTTTTGAGCACATAAATTTTAATTTTTTCAGAATGACTTGGCATTATCATTGGAGTCAATGAGTTCCTGTAATCGAGAGTCACAATATTCCTTGCGTTTTAAATCACATTGTTGTTTGAATTTGTTCTTAGCATTTAAATATCTATTTAAATTGTTCTCGCATCTATGACGCCTAAAAATACGAAGGTTCTTGTTTTTCAAATACTTAAGCTCTCTGCATTCATTATCGAACCATTTAGGTTGAGTCATTGGTTTAAATTTCGACTTGCTTAAACAACAATTTCCGCTTGAATACAATATGTCATTCAATTTAGTTATAATAGCAGACAAACTTGTTTCTATATTTGAAATTTCAAAGAGAAAATTGTTTATAAAGTGTGGCGTTAAGAGTTCACCCAAATTTTCCCTGTATAACATGGTACTGTTTTCATCAAAAATATATTTGTCTCTACTTTTCTGCCTAATATTTGTGTTCTGTTCAGTTTCAGGCTGATGAATAACTTTCAAATTAAAAGTAAGTGGTAAATGCGTCGACTCAGTTCTATTATCTATCTCAAAATCATTCAGAGAATTCAGTGCATTGTCAGAGAAAATCATGTAATCGATAACGCTACAACCGAGATGACTAATATATGTAAAATCACCCCTACCCTTATCACCAAATAGCCGTCCGTTAGCTATACGCAGAATGTAAGATTTACAAAATTCTAAAAGATCTTTACCAAATGCATTAAACCCCTTGTCACAGGAAGCTCTAGGAGCAACACAGTCATCTTCAAATATATCCTGATATGCAATAAGCTCTTCAAAATTTTGTGCGATATTAATGCAATCACTTTTGCTTCCAGTGCGAGCATTTAAGTCTCCACTGATTATAAATTCAACATCAAAATTAGAAATTAGACTTTCGAACGTTTCTTCTAACATTTTGATACCTTTTGAGAGTTTAGTATCATAAAATGGGGATGAACTAGGAGGTAAGTATACAAATCCGCATATTATATCCCTATCAATATTTAAAAGGTTTTATCAAACTTTAAAAAGATCCGAAAATCACAGTCCGTTACAACACGTGTAATAAATTTGCCAATAGTTCGTTTTACAAAAACAACTACTCCTGACATCGCTCTGCCTGCAGCACATTGCTTTTAGCATGTACAAAATAGTATGTATATTCAGGTAAAAATGAACCAATATCAGTATCTTCAATCAACCATGTTTCTGTTAATGCAACAATCGAAAATGTCTTGAAATAGTTAATTAAATCAACGTTAGATAATTTGCTTTTCAAACCTTCAATGTTCCAATTTAAACATTTCAAAATATTTGTCTCAATAGGGCCTCGGCCGCAATCCTATTTATTTGATGTGCGCCCTTCCGTTATATCCATATCTTGATTTTCATGTAATAAATCAGTCTGGTCACCAGACATGGAATTCGCTGTAGATTCATTAATGTTAGAACAATCGCTTGGAGTGTAACTTTGATCAGATTTACGTTTAGCCTTCATTACGACTCGTGCACTTTTATCGTTGTAATCTCGTTCGAATGTGTGTAATTTACCTTTGTAGAAGTAGCCATATTTTCCTTGCGGTTTTAACCTTGATAGAGTTTCTCTCTGTCTTTTTGTAAGATCAGTTAGTCTACTGTTCACAGTTTTGTTCATTTCCTGGACTTTAACAATGTTATCTAATTACCAGATGTAAATGCCAAAAACGGTGTATGTTTTTACGAACTGGTTTGTCTCACGTAATTTATCAATATGTAAGCTCATTAATTCCATTTTATAAATTATATGTAATTTTCCTTTCTTTATAGAACAATTTTAAGAGACTTATTTAGTATTATTATACGAGTTTCAATAAGTACCACTGCTCACCCTAGCATTTGCAGCAATCACTGTGAACTTTTCCCGGAGTATAATTATCAAAATTTTCAAACAGTTCTTTTGATAGTTCACGTTCCAAGCTAATGTCAAAATGATAATTATTGAGTATATATGTAATAAAAGCGATATGAAATAATTGCAGACATTTTTCAATTGATGTTGTTATATTACATATTATTCATGAAACTAATTTACATGACCTTTTGTCGTTATAGATGCTTAACTTCAACAAACTTGTTCTTGTATCAGAAATTTAGCCACTTAAGGTAAACTTTCAAAATAAATTCATTTATTTTCTTGGGTTGTATTTCATTCGACAGAGCTTTAGCATTAGAAAAAAATATCGTGGAAGTAAATCAAACATACTTGACGCATTTAGGTTAAGATCCTCATAGAGCCTTGTTTGTGTATCAGTCAGGAAAGTGAAACTGAGTAATAAATAACTGTAAAGGGGCCAATATCACTAACCCCGTGGTAATAACCCCTTGTTATAAACTTTTCAATGTCGTTACAATCATGTTGATTAAAACGGTAATGTACGCTATTTTTTTCAGTCAGTTTAGTGTCATTTCAGGGAAAAGTCAAAATATTGAAATCCCGTTCCTGTAATTATAAATGCTTTTCTCCCTTTTCTCGTACCTAGTAGTAAATATACAGTTTCACATGTGTTTTCTATGTTGAAGCGTATCTTTTAGTGTATAATTGATATTTTATATTCTTTATTCTTATATTACGCATTTATGATGTCATCATGTTTGTCCATAGTAAAACATACGAGTACCATGTACTTTACATGACAAAATATTGTAATGTAGATTTTATCATTTGTTATGATAAATTTTGATTATTAGTACAGATCAATGAAATAATCAACTAAGTCCACACATTTTCTTTCTAATGAACACAGATTAGAATCCACATAACATGTACTTTACGCTATATCCGTGTAATAATACGTTACAAATGCATTTCCATAATCTTTCAGCACAACATAGATCTAAATTCTAAATACATCTTACATGTACATTTAGTACAGCAGATATATGACAGTTACTATGTTACCATCACAAATTTTTAAGATACAAGTACATTGTATGTAAATTATTCAAACAGGTTCTAAAAATTAAAGACTCCCGAATTTATCACAAAGGTCAATACATGTCATTTTCTATGGTTTGTTACACTGTCTTCATCAGTCAGATCTTGATTTGTAATTTACATGACTCTGCATTACTAACTTAATAGCATAGAGGTTTATACTGCAGTTTATTTATTGGTATGTATATTCATTTAATGACAAATCATAAAATGCTGACATGTATTCAAGTGTCTTACACCCAGCTTAATTTGAGAAAAGGACGTGTCAAGAAGCACTGAAATTTATATTACTTTACGTTATATAATAAAAAAATAAAAGGTAAATATTTATGAAATGAATTGTAAGTGTCTGGCAAGAATATGCTAATTTCGAGTTACTGCATAAGAAAGAGTATCGGTTCGAAACTGACGGTTGGAGTTTTGCACACTGATTGTAGTTTATACTTTGTTGCTAGCCATATGCAATAATAAAAAAACAAGATGATTTTGGTTATAGAAGTTTAACCGTCAAATGAATAGAACATAATATATACAATTGAAAAATAAGCAAATGATCATTTTGTTGATATTTCGTTTTATTCATGATAAATGAGCATTCAGTGGGATTATAAGTTAGAAGATTACTAGGTAAAATATGAATATCTTAATGCCAGCAAATAAAAGAAAATAATGAAAAATCAACACTTATGCACAATCTTTTATTAATATCATCTGAATTTGTTTTCTATTTTATTCATCAATGTAGATCGAGTAACGTCAAATTACATAACTCTACTGAAGCTTTTTGCAGAACAAAATGCTAACCATTTTGAATATGCAAGACCATAAATTCAAACCTGTGAATAAAGACATATTTGTGGTTAACGTGTATCAGTGTGTACCTATAGCTTCATTTTATCAGTGTTTAAGTGCACTCAAATGAATGGTTCCTTTTCAGTGACTATTTCCTTTGTGTACTTATTCCACCTAGAATAAGTACCTTGCTAAGGACACAGTGATTGGTGAAGAATTTTACAATCCAAAACCTTTTATAAGGCCTAAAAATATTTCTGTTTCCTGTAACGTGCTGATAAAAGATGGGTCGGTAGGTAGGTAATTTAAAAAAAAAAATTTTTTAGTGTGATTTTGTAATTTGATGGGTAATTTAAACCCTTGAATAAAGACTATATGTGTGGTTAAATTGTTTCAGTGTGTACCTGTAGCTTCATTTTGTCACACACTAAAATGAAGGTTCCCTTTAAGTGACTTTTCCTTGTGTTCTTATTCCACCTAGAATTAGTACCTCGTTAAGGAGCACATTAATTGTGGAAGACTTTTACTATCCCACAACCTTTTATAAGGCCTAAAAAATATTTCTGTTTCTTGTTACATGCTGAAAAAGATGGGTCGGTAGGTAGGTAATTTTTTTATTTTTTTTTTTCAGTGTGATTTTGTAATTTGATAAGTACCCTTACAGTTTTCAGCTACTTACAAGGTCTTTAATGTAATATTTATGGAAGAAACAGACTACTTTTAGGCCTAACACAGATTATATAATATTAAGATGTTTTTGTATTTGTATGTATCTCAATGTCATATACGATAATATAGTCGGGTATCATATATAAGTGGTAACGTAATATATACAATTTCATTCACTGGCTAGTGGCTACAAATATGCAAGCAACATGAACATAGAAAATAAGAAACTATTTATTTATGACTTATTATCAAAAGTAAAGTACACCTTCAATCTTAAAGTATCGTAAAGTAATTTAAATAATATATGTGTCACACTCAATGCATATAATATGTTTAGGATTTGTCAAATTTAATGGATCAACATTTTCTTTGAACTGAACACTGTGATTTCCAATGACATTTTGAGGTAAAGAGTAACATTTCTATTAATGATACATGTGTATAATACAATGTACAGACAATAAGGAGTAAAACACATGCCATTAGGAATATTATGTGTGACTAATTTGATTGCATCTTTGTTTAGTACAGATATTGACATAATACCATAATATATACGAGTGTGTCAAATATTTTTAACGTAGCCTTCTCTGAAATCACACTTGATCCATTAAATTTGACAAATGCTAAACATATTTCATTAATTGAATGTGACTAACATATAATTTAAATTACTTTACGATAGTATACATCATACTTTTACCGAAGTTATACACTGTTACGCTAAATGCTGATTACTTAATACATCAGGTTCACAGTATTATGTAACTTTTGTGAATTTATATCATCTAATCGAAGTATATTTATACAAAGTACATTTCTTTTCATTATTATGGTGCAATTTAAGTAACTTCTTCACGTTGTGTGATAATGAAAAGGTACATCTCCCATTATTTTAAGCTTACTGCTTACTCAATTTCAAAGTATTTAACATTACGTTACAAGTAGTGATAAGAATTAAGCATTGATATATACAGTAAGCATTAAAGTAATGCATGCGCCACTGAATTTATCCGAGCAGCGCATTAAATGCACATTTAATGTTAAACACTTCATTCATTTAACCGTCAGTGGTACTTTGCAGTGTATATTATGTTACTATATGAAAACTTATGAAAGTAACAGCAATTTAACAAATTAAGCGCAGCAGAACATGTAACAAAATGCACTCGTTTCAATTTCAATTCAAAAATAAAATTCCTGGAATTCATTATCTGTAAACAATACAGTCATTGATAAATTTGATAATCCAGACTTTAATATATTTTATCGTACATTTCTGTGTAAAGTAAACTACAAAATAGTACTTTTAATCACGGACCTAAATAAACGTTTTGATTCATAACTCTTTCAAATCTTATGCAGTAGTAAAGCTACAATGTCATACATTCACCTAAATATTATATAATCCGTGTTATATAATGTTGTGGGATAGTAAAATTCTTCACCAATCAATGTGCTCCTTAACAAGGTACTTATTCTAGGTGGAATAAGAACACAAAGGAAGTAGTCACTGAAAAGGAACCATTCATTTGAGTGCACTTAAACACTGATAAAATGAAGCTACAGGTACACACTGATACATGTTAACCACACATATGTCTGTATTCACGGGTTTGAATTATGGCCTTGCATATTCAAAATGGTTAGCATTTTGTTCTGCAAAAAGCTTCAGTAGAGTTATGTAATATACGTTACTCGATCTACATTGATGAATAAAATAGAAAAAAATAAGATAATATTAATAAAGATTGTGCATAAGTGTTGATTTTTCATTATTTTCTTTTATTTGCTGGCATTAAGATATTCATATTTTACCTAGTAATCTTCTAACTTATAATCCCACTGAATGCTCATTTATCATGAATAAAACGAAATATCAACAAAATGATCATTTGCTTATTTTTCAATTGTATATATGTTCTATTCATTTGACGGTTAAACGTCTATAACCAAAATCATCTTCTTTTTCATTAATGCATATGGCTAGCAACAAAGTATAAACTACAATCAGTGTGCAAAATCCAACCGTCAGTTTCGAACCGATACTCTTTCTTATGCAGTAACTCGAAATTAGCATATTCTTGCCAGACACTTACAATTCATTTCATAAATATTTACCTTTTATTTTTTATTATATAACGTAAATTAATATAAATTTCAGTGCTTCTTGACACGTCCTTTTCTCAAATTAAGTTGGGTGTAAGCAACTTCATGTCAGCATTTATGATTTGTCATTAAATGAACATATATACCAATAAATAATCTACAGTATAACCTATCTATGCTATTAAGTTAGTAATGCAGAGTCATGTGAAATTACAAATCAAGATCTGACTGATGAAGACAGTGTAACAAACCATAGGAAATGACATGTATTGACCTTTGTGATAAATGTGGGAGTCTTTAATTTTTTAGAACCTGTTTGAATAATTTACATACAATGTACTTGTATCTTAAAATTTGTGATGGTAACATAGTAAACCGTCATATATCTGCTGTACTAAATGTACATGTAAGATGTATTTAGAATTTAGATCTATGTTGTGCTGAAAGATTATGTGAAATGCATTTGTTTCAATTCTTATCTTTACTACTATAAAGATTACAAAAAAACATTTTAAATGAGAAAATATGCACTTTGCACCTCAATAGTTAAGGCTATTGTATAGTGCACTTCTATCTTATAGTAACGTAAAAGTAACGTAAAGTAACGTAAAGTACATTGCTCCATATGTCAGATTTATTCACTTCATAACATGTGTTGGAGTTAATCATTTCGCAAATGTCATATATCAAATGTATTTTATAAGTTAAGCAGTTGTCGTCAATGTTGTCATTTTTCTTAATATTATGTTATCAAAAGTAACGTATTATTACGTGGATATAGCGTAAAGTACATGTTATGTGGATTCTAATCTGTGTTCATTAGAAAGAAAATGTGTGACTTAGTTGATTATTTCATTGATCTGTACCAATAATCAAACTTTATCATAACAAATGATAAAATCTATATTACAATATTTTTGTAACGTAAGGTCATGTAAAGTACATGTACTCGTATGTTTTACTATGGTCAAACACAGAATTTGAATGGATAGAATTTATGTACACAAATTGTTATTATCAAATATGATGTAATTACTAATATATCATGCGTTACCAGAGTAATAACTCAGTGTGAACTTCTTTTCTTTTGTTTTAAGATTTTAGGGTAACGTAAATTACACCCTGATATTCATGTTACGGCACGGATTTGGCAACTGCAACAAGCAGTTTCAGAAACTACAGACCCTGGCGGTCATTTTGATATATAATACAAAATGTGGTATTGGGTGCCCCGGTTACCTCTAGAAATGGCCTCATTTGCTCATCATGTTGCAGCACTAATAACCCTCAACACGTTATTATTACTAATATTTTATTAAATTAGAACCTATACCATATCCATTCCTCTCACCTCAATTTTCTTGGTCATAGAAAGAGCACTCGGCGGGGAAATGGTCATGTCTAACAGGCTCTTGTTCTCATTGCACTTACTGTTGACAACATCTCTCTTTGCTTGGAAGTTGTACAATAATTATTCCCAATAGTGTAGTTTATTTGACAGTTTGACAAAAGGTATGACTTAGCGTTAAAGTTTTTGTCTTTTTCAAGTATTAATGATGACTCTTTCCTTGAACAATGTTCCCGATAGAGTTACAGTCAATTAGTTACTGTAGTGATGCATATCTTTATCTTGTCATTGACATTATGTGAATGAAAATAATAATTAAGTATGATCACGAAAACACAAATCAGAGTTATATCTGTAGAACTAACGCCATCAGATTTTATTAGAATGTGTCAACATGGAATGTTGTACCACTGTCTGGCGCACGGACGCATATCACTTCCATCTTGCAAAGAAGCGTCAGATAAGAGGAACACTAATAAAAGTGCTAAACAATACGGCTAATTGGACAAAGATGAAATGCATAAAAGTCTGAATTTATATATACAATGTTCCATTTTAGTGCAAAACGTTTCCCTCTGTAATAATTTTAGTACACTCTTTCATTTCGGTGATGTATAACGATAATTGAACACTTTCTTCTTTTTCAAAGATCATGAACAAAATCATTCTACAGATTTTAAAAGATTTAAGTACAGTTTGAAATTAGTACATGTATACAATCCACCATGATCTAAAACATTTTAAATTTCGGCAATAGAATTTTCAAATATCTTTTTGCGCACATCGAATTATTGGTTTTCAGTGTTTAGTTTCGAGGCTTTAATGTCCTTTCTCTTAATGATCCGGGATAATGTTTCTTCGTCAGCGGTAATGTTTTTATATCGAAAAAGGGTCTGGTTATGACAAACATTTGACAAAGTTTTTTCACAGATGAGTCAGTGTGTACAGTTCAATTGGTTCCTTATTCGGGATTTATCTAAAAGAATATGCGTTGACTCATACACTGCTCAAATCTCTTTATATCTTGATTGTCGTTCCTTTATTACTGTCTTGACATAACAGTCGGTCAGTAGACTCAAGCTCCAATGCTGCTGCGATTATCGACAGACTTGCTTTCGTATCCGTTCAGCTGATAAAAGTAATAATGTATGAGAAATACATATATAATGTATAAACATTTATTTCAGTAACTAAGATTCCAACAAATTGATTTCATAATTTTGGGCTATACTTTGTCAAATACAGTAAGTTATTGTTATATCATCCATCGTCTCTTACAAAGATAATTATGTTTTGTTTATTATGTTTTATATAATTATGATTATAACAACATTTCAAAAAATGTAGCAACCTCTGACAGGTTCTATGTATAGGTGTAATGCATAGTTCAAGTCGGCCAGTGTTAACTACAGTTAGGACACGCCTGAAGGCTTATGCTGGTTGTCCCAGTTTTCGTGGTACTGAGAATCCATTATAACATTACGGAGTACAACAAAATTAAACAAAGAAACAACGCAGTTTAAAAATAACTAAAAAACTTACTTTTCAACATCTGACTTACTACATTTATTTCGACTGTCACATTGATGACACAGCCGTCAACATATTAGGTGCGTTGACATTTGACATCACAGGAATATGTGCACCAGAATATGTTGGTCGATCAAAAAGTCACATAGAAACAAAAGTGTCGCACATCTCTTTTTTAGAATCACATTTTCATGTCTTGTGAATCAGAATCAGTTGATAACAAATAAATTAGCAATGAAAAATCCTTCCAGTAATAGTGTAAAAAGCAGCAACCCTTTGTATTATAAAAAAATGTCCCACATACTGTGGGAGTAGCTTAAATCGATCTGAACATTTTGTTATTTAAAGGTACAAGAATATCAACGCATTGTAACTTATTAGCGGTAAACATGCACTTGAACATATTAACACTTTAATTTATGATTTCAGTTATATAACTGAATTGGGACAATTGGGACATAATTAAGGGGACAGGAATGATTGTTGGCGTTAAATTGACAAAAGATGCCGATTAAAATGACAAAAGCTTATTTTCTTTAGCTAAATATTATCATGATTAATATTATTGAACGACCCTCATTAGAACGGCCGTATACAAAATGGTGGACAGACGCTTGCCATCTTTGACATCTAACTAGTATAAAAAATCATATCGTATTTGTAGAAAAGCTTAATTTTACAGATTTCAATTGAAAAAAGACCATTTAATTGGTTATGTAAATGATAAAATGGTTTTACGACTAATTTATGCCGATTTTTTTCTCTCTATTGGTTTGACAGAGAGATGGTTGGGTGGGATGTTTGTTGACAGAAAATGTACACGCGCTTTGCTCGCGTATTAGAATATCACGAGCTTAATCTAAATACCACGAATTCTGGACCTACCACGAATACTGGGCCCAACACATTACATTGTATAAGCTCTTGGGTTGAGGAGACTACATACATATTTAAATGTATACATTCAAAAGTTATTCATACCGCTGGATAAAATGGCCGCCTTTCAACAAACTCTTTCATTTTCAGTGCGCCTTCTGGCTTATTCGCATCCGGAACTAACCCATTTCTTCGTTAAATATTTCCAATATCCATTCTCATGCAAAATTCAGCATGGAGTGACTCTAGAGGAAGAAAGTAGTCCGGCTCCTGTCTCTGTCGCAGATAGTTCACTAACTTCAAATTAGCGTCTTGAATTTCACCCGAGTCTTTTTTGGTATTCTTCTCTTGTTCTGTCTTTAGATAAATCTTTCATCTTCAGGATATTTTGACATCGCAAAGTAATAGTCTAACTCACTCTTTGGTAACACGTCAATCCTAATAGAAGGCACTAAATAAACTAACAAAATAACATTTGCGTATAGGTACAGGTATAGGTGTATACAATGTGATTATTTATCTATCATCACACTCCACTGAAGATTCGTGAATATAATTTAAAGATAAAATGATTCAGTTCCATTATCTAATGAGAAGACCCGGAACGTTATACACGTTTAATCTTTTTCATACAGTTATATAAGTTATAAGTTTTTGTTTTTGTTTTCATTTTTATTTCAATTGTTCATAGGTTTACCTTTGATATTTTCAACATTTTATCGTACCTGAGTGATTCTATTTTGGAATGTCTTTTTGTCGACTGATGTTGACTTTGGCCCTGAAGTTCGTCTCAAGTAATTCGTTAGACTGACTGTATACGTCAGCAGGAACATGACCGTTAAAATCCACAATGCAAGAAATAGTACGGGGCCGCCAACGGAACGTAGAGCACGGACATATCCTTAAAATTAAAGTGTAAGAAATCGTTTGCGTTTCCTCACAAAATGTATAACACGCAGTTAAAAATCGAAATAACTTATATTTGTACAGTTAGTAGAAAGACGAAAATGTCATATATTCTTACTACGTATACAATCTCATACAATTATGGCATTGTTAGGCATTGGTCAATATTACTTCAATATGGTTAATATCACATCATATTCAATGCCTAACAACTCAATAAATGTTTTATTATAGTTTGACTGTAAACAACAACAACAATTCTCAGACATTTTTTCTTTATTCAAGGGTCTTTAATAGACATTTAATAAGTAAAATTCTGCGAACCATGACTAAATTTCAACTGAAAAAGAAAAAAAAAACATTTTGAAAGGGGCATACCATACAAGTAGCCGATTATTTCTAAAAAAACTTAAAAATGAGCAACATGTACGTAAAACAATAAATAAATGAATTTTCAACAATGACATACGGAAACATCTCTCGGTTGTGTACATAAGCGTATTGTGACATTTAAAAATAATTGGCAAGCCATCCAAAATTTATGAAGCAAGTGTTTTACGTATGATTCCGGTAATTTTACCGATATTTGTTGGCATCTTTAGCTAAAGCTAAGGGTTGATGACAGTCCTTTCAATTATTTGTAAATATTTTAGGAAATTTAAAAGTTTTAGGGTATGCCTTTTATATTTTTTTTTTAAAAACTAGAGCCAGTAATGATTAATGGCTAATCTTATTACATTTCTCTAGCATTTGTTTATAATTTTCACACATAAACGAGGGTCCTGCAGAAAGTTCTTACACAAAGGTTGGTTTTCTAAAGTGCGGCGTTTTATCAATAATTAATTTTATCTAATGTATTAACTTTCAAATTGTCGTAAAATGCTGCTAAGTCTTCCGGAGGCATTAGAGTTAAGTGATTAAAGAATTACATTGTATATCTCTTTTCAGAAGACAATATTCCAAAGAACTGGAATTGAAAAGCAGTCGCATCGGTTTAGATCTAAGGAGTGCAGAGGGCGATTTACGACATGCTTTCTTTTCAGACGTCAAGAATACCTTAACATCATAACGCCTGTGAGCAGCCTCGTTCCAACCAAAGCAGTTACCCTCGGTGACAGATATTTCTATCTGAACCGCGAGCTCATGACAGAAACTATTATTCCTTGTGCCGATTACGCTTTCCAATGCAAGGCGCACGTGATCTTCTCGCTTCTGAAAGAGAAGTTAAAGCTATACACGGTGTGTGCACGTTGGATCTCTCACCTGCTGATCCGTGAGTGGGGATCAAATTGCTGCATAATAAAGAACTCGCGTACCGTTCAGCGGTAGTACAGATTTATTTGGCAGAGGAGCATATTAAGTTTTGCCACATCCACTCTACCCACCAGACCTCTCTCCCTGTGACTTTCGGTCGAACCCATACATCAAATTCGCCGGTTCGAAACCTGAAGTGTTGTTGGAAGGTTCTTTATCAGTGCATTAACAGTATACCTAAAAAGCACTTCTAAAATAATGTTTGCAGTACAAGGGAGAATCGTGATATATGATCCGGTATATCACTCAAAAGTAAAATATATTTCCGTTCTAACATGTTTATATAACTTAAAAGGGGTACAATTGAGTTGGTTCTTGATAAAAGCATGTCTTGGCTGTTCTATCTTTACTCTCCATTGTATTTGTTTTCGCAATATTCACGGAATTTTTCAACTAAAGAAACATTTTGAAATCAGTTTTATTTACAGACAATAAATATTTTATTCATATTACTATTTCAACACATGGTTGAATAATATAACAAATGAAATAGAACAAATGAGTTAAAAATAGCAAAGATTACAGCGGCCTTGACTCGCGCGACTTAAAAAGAAAGGAAAGGTTTTGGACCAATTTATCAACTGTCTACTTAAAAGACATGGTTACGTTGATGGTGCTGTTGGAGATAGTTCCAGTAAACATGTTCATAACTGCTTTATGCTCTAAAACATTCACATCAACCGTGTTAGAATTAGAAACACAGTCGGGAAGTGATGTCAACGACAGTGGATGGGGGAAGTGTTGTCAGCAAGTTCCTGGACCTGATGCTGAGTGGTTGAATGACAGAAAGCTCTGCTAAGTGCTGCCTTCCTTTCGTCTTCAGATGGTTTAATGTAGGAGATGAGACTGTTTTCATGTCTGTGCCCTGTAACTGACATAATAGCCCTGTTGCTAAAACCGTTTTTAAATAGTGTGGTTGAAGTATCGTGGCTTTTTATGTTTTCGACGTTCTTTTGAATTCAACGGTGGCCATTTTTCTTGTTTTTTTTTTTACAAATCTCGGGTTATTTTTTCTAAGCTCCGCCCAACCGGATGTAAACAAATGCTTCCCTTTGCCGCACAAATGTTAAACTTATCAAAACATGGAAATTAAACAGGTATTTATTGATTTAATACGCATTATAGAAAATTCTTTTATATTTTTGTTATTTCTAAAATATCTGTAACTATGATACTAAATAAAATCATATAAAAATTGAGAGAAAAAATGTACGCGCGTCTGCTTCATTCATAACTTCCGGTATGGGTCACGTGATGTGTCAAACAATACACAGGGTGTCTCCAAGAGTTCATACCAACACTAGTATCTTCTTATGGTTATGACTACTAAAACATCTGACAAGTTCCTTTCACGTTTTCATTTCAGACGAAGAGTAATGTATAAGGCAAGTACATAGCATATTCAGCTGATGACCTCACTGATGCTTACATAACTGTAATAGAAGACGGTTTACCTGTTGAAAGAGTTGCAAAGATGTTTGCTGTTCCTGTAACAACATTGAAAGATTAAAAGGTTAAAGGGAGAATAGACATAGACACTGTTAAATCAGTTCCCCATACTTTGTTAAGTCAAGAGCAAGAGCCTTACCTGGCAAGACATTTGACAACCATGGCAGAGATTGAATATTGATATTTAAGGCAGGAAACAATAAATCTAGCATCAGACTATGCTGTGCACCTTGGACTGAAGGACAAGAGCAAACTATTCAGTATAACATGGTTATACAGCTTCCGTTTTAAGAGTAAAAAAATCACGCAGTCTTGAAATTGCTCGAGCAAGGTCTGCCACTCGTCATACCATAACAAAGTATTTTCAAGAACTTGATACAATTACTACCAAGTACAATTTGAAAGATAAACATTCTCATATTTATAACATTGATGAAAAGGGGTTGAATCTTGAACACAAGCCTCCTAAAATTGTTGCAGGATCACACTACAAAGCCCAGGCTGTCACAGCTGGTAGATCAAAAACAGTCACTGTCATTGGTGGAGGAAATGCTTTAGATCACCAAGTTCCCCTATATTTCGTTTTTCCTGGTGCCAGAATTTTGCCAGCTTTAATGGAAGGTGCTAAAGCTGGATCCCGTGGGAATATGTCAGAATCAAGCTGGTCAAATACAGAAATCTTCACCTCTTACAAGATTGCTCACTTAAACCCATTACTACCATGTCGCACTAAAGACAGTCCAGTTTTTGTTTTATATGATGGACATAAGAGTCATGTGTCTTTAGGTCTGATAGAGTGGGCAAGATCACAGCATATCATTCTCTTTGTGCTTCCACCTCAGTGTTGCCAGTTATTGCAGCCAAAACGTTCAAGTCCTCTTCACTAATACCAGCTACAAGTTTTACTAAAACTTCTTATTTTTCCATTTGTCATTTTGATACACCCAATGGTATGCAGAATGAAGACCTCAATTAATTAAGCAAATACAAACATTAGCAAATAAATCGGTGCTAATTGGATGCAAAGTTACTAATACTGTTAGTAATGTTTGGCTTAAAATATATCTCTACAACAAAAGATCAAATGTGGCGGCCGTATTTTAATAAGTGGCGTAATTTAGCAATTATTCACGCAACATTAATTGTAGTCGGCGAATTGTACTCTCACACCTACAAGTATTTTTCACGCCTTAAAGATTACATGCGCGACCGATAAATGGTAAACAATTGAAAATGACACCTGTGTTGAGTTGATGATACCAACCATATGGTCAAATCGTGAATACACAGTAAAACTTTTGACACTTGAACATGACATGTAGCGTCCGGTTTTCAGGAATAGAATCTCGTTCAAAATCGTCAAGAATCCGCAAAAATCGTCCGGAGTCCGGAATTCTGAGAGTCCGGTATTCTGAGAGTTTTTTACAATGAATTTAATAGAAGAAATTACGGGACTTCGAAAATCGTCCGATTTTCTGAGGATTCCGGTTTTCTGAGAGTCCGGTTTTCAGGGAGTTTACTGTACTTGTTTTAGAAAATCCGTTATATCTACATAACTGCTGCTGGGCTTTTCAGTTATTTCATCTGTAAACCTGGTAGTAGTTTCCCCAGTTTCCAAGGATTGGAGCAGACATTTCATAACTAAACCATCAAAGATATGGCAAACTACTCTCCAGTCACCTTTTATTCGTCTTGTTGTGCATATGGCGCCTATATTAGGCAAATAAGGCTTTGATGAGGCCATTTGAACACTATTTGCCTTTAGTTGTTGGTGGTGCTGATAATCAAGACGTACCGGAAGTGTAGTAGATTTTACTACGATTTATTTACATCACGTTACTTCATTAATAAAATGCCCAGTCAAGCGTAGTAACGCATGTGCACTAATAAACGTTGTATAAAATTATGCTGGAGGGAATTTTAGCAGCAAAAAATAGTTCCGGACGTCTAGAGTGCTATACTTAATAAATTCTAATTCTGCCATCTTGTTGGTGACATGGAGTATCCCAAGGTTCTATTATTTACTTGCTGTCATAATCAGCATGCATATTTAAGCTACGTAATTCACGGCCAAATAAAATATATATAATCACGTTAAACACCATAATTGCATTAAACGACTCAACAGTAATACCAAAAGGGGAGCTACATCTTTAAACATACTACTAACGGATGTTTTAGGATAGCAGATGAGGCAGAGAGTTCATTATTCAGAACTAATTATTGCATTTTATTTGACAAATTTAATATATTTTAGACCAATGTTTACTAGTGCTAGATAACGTTAAAAGTCACTTCATGTCTGAGTCATTGAACCAGTAATTCAGTACTGCACAGCATATGTATTTAAATGCGATGTTGTTGATTATTTAGCGACACTTTTAAACCATAAATGTTATTGTAACATTTGTTTCCATAACTCAAAACGCCTGACAAAACGTTATAGTATTCACTTCAATAGCCAAAATTATTAACGTTTAATAAGAGTTGTTCAACGCAACTCACTTGCTGAATGCATATCATCAACTTATAACAAATGAAGACATTTCCCGTTTCAACATTTTATTTTTTACTCACTTGGTACAAAATTCGCTCATTCCGTCAATACTCATTACACGTTTAACTAATACTCAGTACTGTCATTGATATGTTTCAGGAACCGTAAATACATTATACTTTTATCTAAATTGATGAAATTTAGAACATCAATATGTTCTCTTTGGGCAAATGAATCGCCCCATTCATATTATTCACATGTAAACGATTTCCACAATAAAACGGCAGAATTTGCTAACGGTCGAAATTGCTTGGATATTTTCAACCTGTAACACATCGAGAAAACAATCGGCTAGGATATTCAATGATATATCTACAAACACACAAATAAACACTAAATAAATTGCATCAGGGTGAATTTTGTTTTACCCCAGTTATAAAACATTCCTCGCGAAAACTAATTATCTGTGCTCAATTTAGAGCCAATATCCGGTGGTCGTTCATCCATAGTGTTTATTAGACCTGGCCAGTGTAATCACAATCGCACTCGTAACTGTAATGAACAACATATTTCTCTTCTATTTAGGGGATGGTCTCAAACATATTCGGTACAACGCTACGCTCATCTTACCTAAGATTTCAAATGAAATTTTACCCATATTTAATTTTGTGAATTGAGGGGTATATTTCGATCCGGCACGTTCCGTCTGGTCGGGTACAGTCATATGACGAAACGTTCAGACGAAAAGCAGGGTCCAGAACACTAATATACTTTATTTTCGTATTATCCCCGGTGTAACTTTCAACAGCATAACTTAAAACCTGTTTATGAAAGTATTCAAAATTGAACATAAAATATTGTAGGCCTTGAGAGGAACCACAGAAAGCAAGAATAATAATTACTCAGACTTGAATAACTGCTGAATCATCAATTGTGTTACTTCTAACTTAAACTTAAAGACTTAAACAGGAAAGAGTTTTGTCATCATCATCATCATCATTGGAGTGTAGAATTCAAGAAACATAACTCTTGTCATTTTTATCATTATTGCACCCCTTTGATGCATTTTTTTGTCTTTACCTCAAATGAGAGACTACAAGATGAAATTTAATCAAAATATATGCAAAGTAAGAAGACAAAGAACAACCACACTGCCTCTCTTTCTTTGACGTACTTTATCGTCACTAGAAATAAATAATACACATACCTATCACGCCGGAAACAAAGAGGTGCTCAGTGTAATTAGTGAAGGAGCAGTGCTTGCCACAATATCGTCGGTTTTATTTAACTAAGTCGAGGACCATAACGCTGCTGTTACTGGTCCAATATAAAACAAGAGCCATTTTAGACATGGCCATCCCTCCGCCGAGAACTCTTTCTATTTGAGGTGAGAGGAATGGATATGGTATAGGTTCTAATCTAATAAAATATTTGTGATTATAACGTGTTGAGGGTTATTCACCTGCACTTTCTCTGTGTTAATGTCGCACTTCTATTCTAAAAATCTAAAATTGTATGCTCTGCACATACGTTTTATGCAAAAAATCAATAAGGGCAGTTAACTCAAAACAAGGGCAAGTTTGAGATATGGTTCTTGGACACTGCATTGCATCTTTATGTACTCTATATCCTCGAATCAATTCAGTTCATTACTTAAGGGAGTTATGGCCCTGACAAGAAAAAGTAATAAAGGGAGATAATTTAGGAATAGGACAAGCTAGAGTTAAGGTCTTTGTACACTGCACTTCTTCTCAATGTCATCTATATGTGTGTAAAGTTTAAACAAATTCCCTTGAATACTTTCGGAGTTATGTTCCGGACAAAAGTGTTATATGAAAAATCAAAAAGGGAGATAACTTAAAAAAAGAGAAAGGTACATCTATGCGTCTTAATGTCCTCTGTTAGTGTATGCCATATGAATCAATTCGGTTCAGTAATTAAGGAGTTATGGCACGGACAAGAAAATTAAATAAAGGGAGATAATTCAAAAATAGGACAAGCTAGAGTTAAGGTCCTTGTACACTGCACTTTCTCTCAATGTCCTCTATCTGTGTGTAAAGATTAAATAAATTCCTTTGAATACTTTTATAGCTATGCTCCGGACAAAAGTGAGTCGGACGGACGGAGCCCAATACCATATCCCCCTCCGCCTTGGCGGGGTGGGGGGGGTAAATAAACTTAACCCCAAATGCACAAGTTATACCAGTAAATATTTGTTTGAAGTTTGGTGACTCTAGGTCAATTCGTTAAGGAGCAGTTCCTGTCACAAACCTGCAATATAGAATCCCTTAATTTTCACTAAATCAAGGATCATAACTTTTGTGTTACTTGTCAAATGTAAAAACTAAAACCCAGGTGTACAACTTCCCATCCTGATAACCATTTGTATGAAGCTTGGTGAATAACCCATTTGTTTTAAGTTTGCTGAGTCTGGGTGAATTAGTAAAGGAGCAGTGCGTGCCACAATAATTTTAGGATGTGCGGACGGACGGACAAGAGCAAATTTATATGCCCCCAAGTGGGACATAATAAACTGTATTTGATAAAAAGTTGGATCCTCAAACTCAGTGGACAGGTTGATTATGGCCGGTAAATGTCCGAATAACATTTTGTTGGAAGAACTATTATAAATTTCTTTGTCATGGTAAGTTTTAAACAATGTCTGGTAATCCTAGATATGCCAGCATTCAAAAGACTGCTTATCAACCATTTATGGTGTTGAGTGGAGGAGGTATATATCGTTCCGACAGATCACACTGATGATTCCTTCAGGATAAGCAACGTTGAACCACGTTCGACATTTTTTAAGCGGGGCGGGGTAGTCAAGAGCTTCCATTTTCAGAAGTTCAAATAAACGTATATTGTTCGGTGTTACATTATACCAGAAACAGACATCCACATACACCGTCCTTTACATAATGTAAACCAGATGATAATCGAGGAAAGAAAGGGCACTAAAAACAACTAAACATGCGCATAAGTACATGTTAAGTTACAGTGGGTACGGTTTACTAATATAATATAATTGTTTACGCAGTGGAACTTTTCTTCAAATGTATGTCGTTTAATAGATATTGAGACGCCCGTTTGAAATTCCTTCAAGTACAAAGTGTGAACGTGTACATTTACACTAGTCAGGTCTATTAGTAAAGGTACTAAAATCCATGTTCACAATTCTAATTGTTTCATAACATCTTGTCATCAGTCATGTCAATTAAAGCCGCGGTCCTTTGCCATTTACACCTGCCTTTCTTGTCACATGTTGAAACCATTGTATAGCAGTTGTTACTACAGAGGTATGGCAGTTGTTGCGGGTCAGTGTCTGTAAATGGGTTCCACTTTGTGCCTACAGCAACAGTCATACCTTATTTAGTCCGTTGATAAAATAATCAAATAAAGCAAGAAGTGCTTTCCAAAGTGGTTTCACTATAACAGGATGACAGACGGGGAAACTAATTGACTAGCATGAGACAAATATGTTGCAGTATATAAATGTTTTATTCAATCATTCATACAATGATTACAGAAATGTTTCGTTAAAAGCATTTACAAGCAAAACATATACATGCATTTATGTGAAGATATTACGTATGTTAACTACATGTACATGTCATATATACTTAACAACTTTAAAAACCCAACCATATTTTGTCGCAATTGCAAGTGCATGCTTTTCGCTATTCCTTGGTTTTATTCAACAAGTTCATAATCAAATTCAAGCTTAATTTGATCGAAATGCAAAAAGAGCAAGTTTACTCAGTGCTAAATATCTATGACTTATTAAAAAGGTTGTGTTCTTATAGCTGTTAATTATACTACCAGCGGAAAAATCGGCATTTGGGTATTTTTAACATTCAGTAACAGATGTTCGAAAATGTTGGCATCCTGTCGATGTTACAATTGTTACCTACTGTATTTTCCTGCACAAAAACATTATTTTGATTCATCGTTCTAGCGGATTATTGTTATGGCAACAGCAATAAGAAACCAGTCTCCTTTTTTTATTGTTTCGGTAATACTTGTTTAAAAAGTGCATGCCGTTTAGAAATCACATACAATTTTCACCAACTATGATATGTATGGAAAGTGAATATTTGACCATCAAATATGTATGTTTCTACCAGAAAATTCGTACCATATGTTTACTGTCCAAATAAATACATACAGCACTTGCATCGTGATTTCGTTAAAACTTGTTTCAGAAAGCAGTAGTGAAGAATATTTCAAATCCATTTATGTAAGCAATTTACATTATAAAAATCTACCAGTATGAGTATGTACGAGGAGTGTTCGAAATGTTTCCGGAAAGCAGTCATATCAGTTTTATTATTCGATTTATTCACACAAACGTTTGACTAAATGAATAAAGTATAATACATTCATTAAATTCTTATGTTTTAATTTATTTCAAAAAGTACGTTTTACAGTCGCTATAGCAACGTTATGTCGTCGTGAGCGGGGTAAATTTATGACAACACCAGTAACTGTCTTTGTGACAACATGAGTCCTTATTTCCTTGTAAAATTTGTATGGAATTACTCGCAATGTAACGGTAACTTTTCAGACGTTTTTTATAATATTCAATCAAAATGAGGTGATACTCCTCACTTAAGAAGGATGATAATAATACAGAGCAAACATATTCTTAGGAATTTGACAGTTTACTGAATAAAAGTAAATCAAAGGCCAAAAGTATAATCATTCAAAATACATACGAGATTGAGTGATGTCAAGTCCAAATATATTTGAAGATTACAAAACGTTCACAATAACCTTACACGTGACATGGAAGCCAAACTTGGATCGGGCGTCAGGAAATTTGGAAGACGTGGATTACCTGATGCGTGGATACGTACAGACACGCATGCAGAATGCTTTTAATCATTTTTCATTCACTGACTTATGTACGAGAAATACTATTTAGGTATGTAGAACAGTATTTAAAACTGATAGAAGCATGCGACAGTTTTTCCACAGCAAGTTTTGAAACTGTCACGGTAACAGGTATAGCTATTCTTTGCTCACGTCAACATGACATTGCAATAGCGACACACAGTTGTTTATTAAAACGAGATAAGAGAGTTTTCTGGATACTGTTTGAACGCCCCTCGTAATCAAGACAATTATAACTTTATCATATTTTCTTTTTCAATCCAAACGATATTGAAATAGCAGGTACAGGCAGCCATAAGTGTCCAGTTGCAATAATTACAAAACTACATGTATTCGTGTTTAGTCATTTGTATCCCAATATATTGAACATAAATATGTTGCAAAATCAAGAAAAAATACATAATTCGTGTTCAGAATATGATGATGGTCAGCATTAAAAAAATCAAAAGCAAGTAACAGTGTAAACTACAATCAGCTGTGACCTTACGCACTCGTAAACCTCCCTCAAGCACTTGTTACTACGAAAAAGCCATCCCCATTTCTTGCAGACTTTACCGTACTCCACACATGAGCTTACAACAGTTGGTATTCGATTGCAATCATGATCATGATTTCTTCTCTTTCTTGTGGCATCTAAAGTAAAAGGTTCCAAAGTATCAGGTTTAAGGGAACATATACAAAAAACAACTTCAATCCCTTTAGGTATCGATTTGGAATGGGTCAATTTTGAAGGTATGGCAGTTTCTGTATACATGTATCTTATACACGAAAATCGATCAAACCCAACAGGGTCCTATTTTTCAACTGATAATGTTCATTTAAAACTTTTGCTAGAGACATTATGTATACTCAAACACACCAAATCACATCTGATATCATATTGATTCAGTAGATCACGAATTCATGAAAAACTGCCAAATCCCTCTGGGGACCCTATATTAAAGCTATGAAAAAATGAAGTTCTTCAAACTCTCTGAAAATATTAGATATTAGGAGGTTAAGATTTATGTGCAACTTATCATTGA
Source organism: Saxidomus purpurata (assembly GCA_022818135.1). NCBI lineage: Eukaryota > Metazoa > Mollusca > Bivalvia > Venerida > Veneridae > Saxidomus > Saxidomus purpurata. The sequence goes on along the minus strand of JAFMSR010000620.1, from coordinate 20,250 downwards.
GAAGTTTGCTCGAGTTCATTTTGTTATTGCTTGTACGTCCATCATTTTTATGTCTTAGAGACACCTATAATTCAATTGAAGAGGTCTCCAATTGAATTAGAGACCTCTATAATTGTTTTACCGCACGCAAGAAATGAATTAATGATATCAAAAATTGATTTAGAGAGGTCTCTTATTCATTTGTACCGCGCTTCAATATAATCCATGTACAACCTTGAAATAGAGAGCTCTCAAATAAAACAATTGAAGCGCGGTACAATTCAATTATAGACCTCTCAAAATCAATTTTTGATATCATTAATTCATTTCTTGCGCGCTATAAAACAATTATAGAGGTCTACAATTTAAATGGAGACCTCTTCAATTGAATTATAGATGTCTCCAAATTAATGGATTTAAACCGCGCTACAAACGAATTTTTGATATCAAAAATTGATTTATAGACCTCTCCAAATATTTTACAGAGCTCTCCAAATATTTGAAGACCTCTTCAAATAATTGAGTATATGTAAATTTGGTATGAATTCAAGACATCTAAAATTGAATTTCACCGCGCTCAAATTGATTTAGAGAGGTCTCTAATTGAATTCAAGACCTCTATAAATTAATTTGTAGCGCTATAAAACAATTACAGAGCTCTTCAAATCAATTAGAGACCTCTTCAATTCAATTACAGAGCTCTTTAAAACAACTAAAATACACCTTAATTTTTGATATCTTCAATTGAATTGGAGAGGTCTTCAATTCATTTATTGCGCGCTTTAAATCAATTTTTGATATCAATAATTGAATTAGAGAGCTCTCCAATTATTTAAAGACCTCTTCAAATATTTGAGTATATGTAGATTTGGCGTTCCATACTTAACTAACCATTATCGTCCTGCACAGGATCGTCAGAACAACGCCCTTTGTAAGTCGGTCGGAGAATAAAAATTTCCCGATCTCCACATTCTTCCAAGTGGTTTGCAGTATCCTCATCTCTTTGGAATGGAAGACGTTCATAACAATCATGAAGCTCAGATTTCTGTATATGTAAAATGACACAATGTTCAGACCAATCAGAAATAAATCTAAAGAAATTTGTAAGACAATGACATCTAACATAATTGTTGTCGTACTGTAAAACTGCATTTCAAGGAACATAGTTTCAACCGCAATCAAAAGAATCAGAAAGATGGAAAGTGATAACGGCATTGCCGGAGGATCAAAACAAAGTATAAGTGTTCGCAGCATTATTCAATGAGGCACATGTGTCATCTGGTGGCAGACGTATAAGAGAACTGAATATATTGAAGTTATCCATTTCCGTTAACAAGATATTGACTGCAAATTTAAAAATGGAACAGGGGCTTGGCGAAAACTATTGTTACACTATTTATGTTTCCTTGTTATCTACTTCTCTTTTTGCTATCTAATATGTATATGGAAGTTTTGAACATTTAAAGCTCATCCCATTGAGGAATACAGTTTTAATTGCCATTAAGTAAAACGTAACATACAAAAATGTGACGGACAGATAGATAGACGGAGAATCCCCGACTACCTCCTTAGAGGGCTACGAAAGAAATACAAGAAAAGCGCCTTTGTTGTGCTATAAAAATATGTGCTTTACACAAATATTTAATGAAACGTTACCTTTATGTTTGCCGGGAAAACGAGACATACATAGTCGTCCTCATCTGTGGGTTTGATAAGCTGGTAGTCCTAAAAGACATTAGAAAAAGGGTTGTGTGTTATTCCTGAAGTCCTTGAACCCGCTTTGTGTACTGCTTTTTAAGCTTTAAGCATGGATTACGCCATAGAATCAAATCACCTAGCACGATCATGGGAATGTTGATAATTTCTTTGTGATGTATATACCACTCGAAGTTGTAATGCTTACCACGGCCAATATACTGCAATATGTTTGTGTTCATGTATTACCGTGATGATATCCTCTTTACTGCATCCGAAAATACATGTTAGTTATTTAAAGTAGCTTGATTACTGTTCGGATATTTTATGTCTTCGACAATGTGACAGAACGCAAGTTGTCTATGACGTTATAACAGCCACCAATAGAAATAAAATCAGTATTGTCATAGCTGATGTAAATAGAAAGGTTGACAGAGGTATAAGAATACTCACATCATCTTGGTTAACGTCAATATTTTCCAGTACTTCTCCATCATTGTTCGTCACTTTCAGAATTTCCTTGGTACCGTTCGTTACTTTTTCAATTTTCAAAGCCTTGAAATAAAAGAGAGATCTTACATTCTCAAAAAGTCTGTTAAAGTATGAATACGTAATTAGTGTTGGTATAAGAGGTTTTCCTTGTGACCAGTCAGCATAAAAACATGTTTAAACTGTTTGTTAAAATAAGAAATTAAAATAACATACCGAGACTTGAAATGCTTAAATGTCAAAGAAAAATAAACCTCATCAATTTATCTAAAAAGTCGTTATAGTATTATGAAATTAAACAATGAGACTATTTCAAAATTATTTAGAAGTTACTAATAAATGACTATTTTTACATCTTATACATTAAGTATTATTTCTGGAACGTACACAGTTCATAGTTACATAGTTAGTAAGAGTTTAAATAGTTTTAATAGATATTCATTTTCAGTTTTTGATTTACCTCTCCGTCTTGGGCAAACGAGTAACCAATCACAAAAACAAATACAATAGCAGAGCTAAATGCCTTCATAGCTTAAATTTGTATATGTGACAACCTTCGTTTGGAAAATTTCTGTTCTAAAATAGAAAACAAGAAGTTTGTGTAAATTAAATAATGTATAAATTCAGGCCTATTTGTGACTATCTTCAATTCACATATTTTATTTTCAATGAAATGAAGAAATTATTATTACCATTTAGTAGTTTTCTGACAATACTTCTATACGAATGTAGAAAATGGGAACAATTTTGAGTAAAGTCTACTGATTTCGTTTTTTTATACACGACGAGAACAATGTGCAAAATAGACTAATGAATCGAGAAACCTACGGTAGCATAAAATATTACCAAAATGCTAATCACAATTTAATCAAAAGCAGTGCAGATTATATGAGTCAAAAAATTGTGTTTACCTCCATTTAAATTGATTTGATTATTGGTAAGTTTCTTTGCATATTTCGAGTAACTGACATTTTTTAATCACCTACTGTGATCCTATTATTTGAAGGGTATTCCTTTCATAAATACATTAATTAATAGTTTTATGATAAATCCTATAATATACATGAACTAGTATAAAGATTAACAATGAGAAAAAAAAACAGTAGACTCCATGAAACAGGTTAAAGTACTAACTTCACATATGTCTACTGTTTTTGAGTTTTTTCTTTTATATGATTTTAAAGTGATATTATCCTTCTAAGTATATATACGAAATGGCCACAGCTGTATCTCAATTGATGGAAAAATGAAATTAAATAAATAGAATTGTGTACATAGATTTTAGTACTAATATTAAATTATTAATTAAAGCTGACATTTTTTAATCACCTACTGTGATCCTATTATTTGAAGGGTATTCCTTTCATAAATACATTAATTAATAGTTTTATGATAAATCCTATAATATACATGTACTAGTATAAAGATTAACAATGAGAAAAAAAAACAGTAGACTCCATGAAACAGATTAAAGTACTAACTTCACATATGTCAACTGTTTTTGAGTTTTTTTCTTTTATATGAATTTAAAGTGATATTATCCTTCTAAGTATAAATACGAAATGGCCACAGCTGTATCTCAATTGATGGAAAAATGAAATTAAATAAATAGAATTGTGTACATAGATTTTAGTACTAATATTAAATTATTAATTAAAGCTGCTCGCTATGAAAAAATGAAGTTCTTCAAACTCTCTGAAAAGAACATATTTTAGAATGAATAGTCAAATAAAAAGGTTCCAGTATAAATTCCTGTAAATTCCAGTGTATATCTGTATATTTTTTTGAAATTAGACTCAAATGATGCAAAAGAAACAAATGCATAGGATACGTAGGAGATTAAAATTAAATTTAAATGCAGATAAATAAGAATCTATTTTATTTCATAATTACATGTACGAATGCGTTGTACCAATCAGTCATATCTGAAATGGTTGATGATTTTTACCATGTCGTGTTTTCAACTTGGCGGGGCAAAAGTTGAAAACACAAAAACTCGACAAGTAGCTAATTTGTTTTCGCCCTTTCATTGTCGTGTTTTCGACTTTTGTAACACAAAAACTCGACTAAAGGCGAAAACATGACTTATTTTTTCGTCGACTTTTCGAGTTGACGTGCTTTCCGCCCTTTATTTGTCGTGTTTTCGACTTTTGGGGCGAAAAGTCTATTCAGGTCGATGCATATGCAAATAGGTTTACACACTGCACTATGATTATTCACACCAAAGATATATGGAAGGAATCGTACAGAAAGGTGATAGACAGTCTTGGTTGAAACATGCATTTTGAATATAATTTCCCCATAAGTTATTAGCAAGAAATTTAAAATCACTTTTTTAAAAGAAATTATTTCTAGTTGAGCTTACATCAATTTCGTAAAAAAAAATAAAATAATGTTTCAAAAGAAATAATATGGAACACAAATCAGATAACTTTGTTTCTCAAAACATGGTATGGTAAGGGATTAAAATAGGTTACAGACCTTTACGATTTTGAAAACAAACAATTATACAATTTCAATAAATTTAAATATGTTTACGACATTGAAAATAAGAACTTAACTTAATTCTTATGCAATAAATATATTGAAAATAAGTGCTATCTTCAATATTACTCCTTAATAGCAAGTATTCCACAACATTGGAAAGACAAAAAACATAAAGGCTCAAGAAAAATGGCATGCCACTTTTCAAAATCTAAACTGGAATATATATATCTTACACAGTTTGAAAGTACAATAGAAACAAACCGTGTATTGAATAAATGCATACTATATTAATAAAACCCGCCGTGTCAGTCTGGTTCATTTTTATATAATAAACCTTACGTTGTTTTTCATCAAGCGTCCTTCTTAACGTACTTTGTTTTGTATACTGAATGTTGTACATTTTCTGACGAAGACATCAAGTCGAAACATTTAAATTGAAAATTTCGTGTTGTCCTAGTTTCAACTAAACTTAGTAACAGCGATATAATTTTTGTGAACAATAGTTTCCAACGCATACAGTATGAAGGTGTTAAAATTTAAAACAAAAAAAAGTCGCGGTCTTGATAGCTTTTGTTTTGTAAAGTTTATCAAATCGATTTTGTTTCTACCGGCTCTATCATTTAAGAAAAAATTGGAAAAGAAAACTTCAAGAAAGAAGAATGCATGTTCTTTAAATTTGCTATAAAACGTTTATGCTTTGTATTATCTTTTCCAAGCTGGCCGATTTGTTGCACAATAACATCATTTGAGAGAAATCCGAAAAGGAAACTTTAAGAGAAATAAACATACGATCTAGAAAGAAATTTGTTTTAAAACCTTTATGGTGCCTGTTATGTAGTTGTTGAAATAGCTGATTAACTTGTACAACGTTAAAAGATAAATCAAGTCTTACCTTTGAATTCTGCCGTTCTTTGCTAGGCACGAATATTAAACGCCCTTTTATACAAAACTATTTATTCTTCCAGATCTTCTCAGCGAATAATTTTGCTTAGTATTATCAGTTATTTGAGCAGACTACCGGGTTTGTACTCAACCAAACGCTGAATGGCACCAATCAAGCACGTCCTGGTGAGAGAGAAGCAGCTATAGCCAAATCGTTTCGATCTACAGAAGTACGTCTCCAAATCTAACATCAATGACATACCTTGTGAATAATGATGACTGGTACTTTGAAAATAAACTGAGCAATATCAAAGGAAGATCTTGGGAACATTGATTTACAAAAGTGATAAAACAAAACGAGAGACATTACGCATTTTGTTCAGATGTAACACTTTTTAGTAAGGATGGGAACGAATATTCGAATATTCGTATTCCTTCCGAATATTCGAATGCAAATTTCGTATTCGAATGTTCGCATATTTGATTATTTTTAAAACATCAATTTCATTCAAGATTTATTTATTAATTAATCAATCGTAATAAACCCCTCAGGTCATATATACATGTTTTATACGGACCCGTTTTTAATTAAATTAATCGTGTATTAGCCTACTTTTGGTCGATTGGTGTTTTGATAACAAGTGTCAGATGTGCAAATTACGACCTTAAATTGCTACAAGTTGTAGTTTAATAATTGACACGTGTAATCATTGTCTCGCACCTTCTATTCAAATTAGCTAATTAACTTTCGTAAATGCAAAGATAGTCAACTGCAAGTTATTTCACATTTGTTAATCATGCAACCGCCGAGAGTAGTTTTGTCCAAACAAAATTGAGAGAGCAAATAACATTTTGTATATCATTTTCAAAACGCGATCACATAAAATTAACATGTTATACAACTGGTAAAAGATCGGCCGCGAAAAGATGTTTTAAGAGACTTAAACTATTTCTCACAGCTTACCTTCTATATCTCCGGAGAGTTAAAATAAAAAGGTCAACAGTTACATTTTCGTCCCGATAATTGTCCGCATTTGTGCTTTAGAAATTTTGCCAAAAACTCGACGAAACGTGTTTATAACCGTTTACGAGCCGGTCGGGAAACACGACAGATATCCGTCAGGGGTGTGTAATGACAATATTCCAGTGTAAAAAAATCTTAACAATCAATTTATCATCAGGTTACAACAGAAACTCGACGTTTTCCTTTTTTTGTTTCGATTATTTTAGAATTTCAGACTAAACAGAAAACAAAACTCGACCATTAATAAATGCTAATAACGTAAAGCATTCAAACACAGGTGTGTAGTTCAATAACGTTATTTCGGACATGTCAAATTCGGATACCAAACATATCGAATTTTCATTCGAATATTCGAATGTATTTGAATAAGCTATACGAATATTCGAATATTGATTTCGGATTCGTTCCCATCGTTACTTTTAGGTGACACTTTTTCGACAGACTTACCTACACGTCAAAGTGTTCATGAGACAAGCCATGCCCGTGAACAAGTTGCCGCCCATCGCTCTTGACGTGAGAATAAGTAAACAATCGAACGGAAAGATTGTGCTTCAGAACTCATTCGACTCTAAGTACACGCGTAGACCAAGCAGTAAACGTACAGACGTCATGTGCGGCATCGATCCAGGAGGCAGAACATTTGCATCAGTGTTCAATCCCACTAATATTAATGTGTTTCAGGTCGATCTGAAAGAAGACAAACAGTTTGTTATCAATAAGCTGAATAAGAAAATCGACGAACATAAAACAAGCACGAACAACAGAAGCTGAAAAGAATAACTCAGTTGAAAAGGTTACACTTGACGCTTAAAACTTTTGTTGATGACATTTACTTGAAATTGTTGCAATACTTTGTCAAGAATTACAGATATGTTGCGCTGGGCAAAACTAGTTATTGCAAACATTTTTACAAAGGATAGACGAGGCCCTGTGATTATAAACCTTTTCCATGCTCTACTGAGTTTCATGCTCAAACTTTGAATCATTATTATATTAAAACATTAAATAAATTCTTAATAAAGATGTGTCTAACGTGCGTTCCATAAGAATTTTAAAGGACATTCAAAGTTGTTTCGCTTGTTTTTCATGTTGCAAAGCTACAGGTAAAAACATGCGCATGAGAAAAGTTTTATAATCAAAGGGCCAGGTCACTTGAGCTGATATTCGAACAGGAACTTACTCTGTTGGAGACATGATGCTTTTCGAACAGGTTCGAGCATCGCGCTAAAGGTTCTGATTGCGAAGTTGTGGTCCAAGAGGAGAGTAACACTTCAAAAACGTGCGGTGTCTTGGACTTAGAGTGAAAAAAAAAGAATTTGGGTGCGAATGAGGTATTTGTCTGCGACTCGTGTGGATAACAAACCCATATGGACATACATTGAGCGCGGAATATTCTGCTGAAATCACTCAAACTGTTTAGCTAGAGCGCGGCACTACGACGTCGATCATTCCTCGGTTCGGGCAAAATTGCTAAGAGTTTTGATTCGGGGCACTTTTGTGTATGAATGAAATGGGTTAAGATACAATTGATATTCGAAATTACGATTTTTGAACACAATACGTATATGATGAAGCTACTTCATCGTATTACTGGAGAAGGGATAATTGGCTTGACCATCAGCATAAATGTTTTTCGATGCATACAGACCGAACTCGGGATGAGCAACGTCATTTAACTCTGTTTGGTTTTTATCGTTGTTGAACAACTGAAAAGTTGTTTTTGGTGTCATGCCTCTGAATGAGATTTGAAAATCAGACATATATAATGAGTATGAAACAATTGAAAGCTATATCAAAGAAACTAGAGCAAACAAATATTCCCGATTACCTAACGGTTTCATCGAGCTTGAAGCAGCGGCCTTGTTCTTTCATGTCCCAATATTTCTCTTAACAAGACCAGCAGTGACGCTTCAACCGAATACGTTTCGTCTGACAAACACGTGGTTTTGTGTTGTTTAACTTCAATAGGTATAGCAGATCGGTTTTAACATTTGATGGAGAAAATTCCGAGTATACTGAAGTTGACCTCAATCCTAACAAAATCACACTAAAAGGAATGTAGTGCGTTGTATCAATTGGATTTAATGAGTTAAATGCATTGTAAAATACTCCATGCAACGCTGCAATTTATTATATCCAATGCTTACATGCTTACCCGAGATTTATGTGAGAGTTATTTAAGATTTTACTCGATGAAAGACCGAAAGAATTGATCTCGACGTAAAGATGTTTAACCGCTGTTAAAACATCTATATTTCTCAATGAATGAAAGCATGTGGAGCTCAAATCCGAAATTTCGCTAGTTTTATTGAAGGTGTAGAGAGTTAAGCCTAGGCGTATTTTCATGAACTAACAGAACATTTAAATGACGTGTTTCTCTGCTTCGTGCGATGTACTGGAGTTTCTTGAATTGTCCACCGATCAACTTAAGAGCTTAATAACTTCGGTACTTACATGCAAACAGACCTACGAATTATCAACGAGGTATATCGACGTTAAGATTTCCGATGGTAGTCTCGCGTTTAAGACCACATTTCCTTTGACTGTTTTGAGCAGTAATAGCAACAAGAAACTCATTCGTACTTTATTGGTCCCAGACCGGAGGAGCAAAAATGGATTCAGATTGTCATGAACAGAAGACTGATGGAAGATCTCGATAAGGTATCCAGCTCTTTGCATATCATCAGCATTTGAACTACCACACACGTCCCAGATCAAGCAAAAATCTCGAATCAGTACACTTGGTCGTAAGTAACAAGAACGAAGATATCCTCGTTGATAAATTGAGCAAACAAATATACGATCTAGCGAATAAGGAATACCTGAAAGTTGAAGGTATTGTTGTAGTTGAAGAGACAGAAGATTGCGAGATCTGTGTAATATCGATAAAGGTTGGCAAATCTAATGCTTCGACGACCACAAGAGACGTCTCATTCTGAGAAAAAGAATCAAAGTCTGTTTCGTGGGTGGACGCACTTGGTCATCAACATATACCAGAGGTAGTGTTTCAAGTAATATCTAGCAGACTCGTGTATATACTAACGATGAAGAAACGGCTAGCCGGTTATAATACCGCACTGAACGAACGTTAGAGATTTTAAGAGCAACAGTTGCCGATATACGGACAAAAAAAACAACAATTCACTACATTGTTCCTGCACCGAAACATGCCGAGCTATTGAACGAAATGGTAAGACCGCGACTCCAAAATCGTTCCCTGTCGAAATCTATGACAGTAAACCGAAGCAACAGTGTCTAAAAAGCGGCCATGAAAGATGTAATTACTACATGGTATCCCGTAGCAAGAAACGCATGTCGCATGTATAAGGAACTGACTCCTGAACTAGTTCTTGGTAGAGCTTACAGATAGACAAACCAAATGAACTTGTTCACAATTGATTCATTTCGCAGATAGAGAAACAATTCTGGAGCAAGAAGTCATTTTCCAAAGTTTGATTTCAGCGAGTCATGAATGCAAGCCTCCGCGATATGCATTAGTAAGATACCGTAGGTTGTAAGGATTAACAAAGACATAAACAAACAAACAAAAATTTGTTTTCGTTGTCAATTTATTTCACATCATATCGGATCATGATCAGTTATCATTCCAATAATCATATGTTACTTTGCTGTCGATTACACTGACATGTTTTTGAAGCTGTCGCTCAGATCGTAATAGTTATACTCACCCATTAAAAGGATCCAAAGACAGTATTTCGAATTGTGGTGATTTGCATAAGATGAATCACTCACTTTGGCATGTTGTCTCTTTGCGTTTTCGTACTGATCATGTAAGTTTGTTTTAATTTCTTGAGTTGGCGATGATGTTGAGTCAGTCGATGTGGTCTTGTTTGGAGCTGTAGCCGAGAAACCTTTCTTTGCTTGCTGAAATTGAAATTGTGAAATTAGTACTCGGAAAGTCAATACTTTGCCAAACTATCCTCGATGCGATTAAACGATCAAAGCAGAAGTGAGATATTAAAACATGGCCCTAAGTTCACAAGACAACTTTATTTTCATTGGTGTTTGTGTCGCAGGGTCGTTTTCACTCTCTGTGTTTTATATATGTTTGTACGTGCATGTGGTGTTGTCATGTCCTGTATTCTCCACCATACTTTATTTTCGTCCTGTTTGTGTTGTTAACGTTACATGTTTTATTATTTTGCATTCAATTATATCCAGTCACCACATGAAACATTTATACATCATTCCACACAACCCATATACACAATCATAGAGCTTCTAACCTGTGCATTGTACTAACAATTGTAGATGACAATGACATGTATATTTCTACTTAACCGGCTTGCGCACATTTGAATACACCGTTGAACAAGGCTCACGCCGTCTTGGTGCTTCTCATTTATTTTATTATAAATGCCATTTGTTGTGTCTTCACAGGCTAGTCCCAGGACAGTCGTCACACGAAGTTGCAGAACTCACTTACCGTATAGCAACGGTTACAATTGCAAAAAAGAACCGGGTCAGTTTAAGAAAAGGTCCCATACTGTACACGTACAGTGGCGCCTGCGTGTTGGTTCCCCGTACACACGGTTTCATTCGCGTGCAACACGAACGGCACACGCTTCACGGTTCACGCTCGATTAACCGTGTAGCCAATCAGAACTATGAATAAAACGTGTATCGTGCAGAACCGGGTTTAACCGTGCAGCCAATCAAATAAGCACACTAACCGTGTAGCCAATCAACATCGAGATGATATAGCCGGACATTTTAGGTAGATAGATGTCTGACAACGTTTTATATATTTGACAAAGTATGCCGAACTAAATGCCTTTGTGAAATGGTAAGTGCTTCGGCAAATATATTCCTAATCTGTTACCATCTGTCTTGCAAAACAGAATAAAACCAAGTGATGACATTGCTACATTTTTATAAAAGGCTACACGGTATCTAGTCACCTGGTCACGTCGTACCCAAAGGGGTCTGTAACATTGTCTACTCGTTTGTTAACATTACATGTATATAATAAGTACAAGGGAAAGAACTGTGACTAGCATAGGGCTTACTATCATATCGTTTCATATATTGTTACTTGCAACAGAATCGATATACAACGCTCTAACATACCTGGCTTTGTCCATTAGACATTAAACTTTCAAAACATGTATACTTAGTCTACCCTTACTTGAGCTATAACACACAGGTTTCTTTTATTTCTCACAAATCATGCGTTTTTCCGTTGGTTTTAAACGAAGTCGTAAAACCAAAACAAACGAGGTTTAGCGAAAACATTCGCAGTATTGATAAATAATGAAGGAACCGGGCCTAATCTAAATGCACATTTATAAAATAACAGCAAACGCACCGATTGCATGCAATATTCCGCCGCTATCGCCTCATACGATGTAAAAGTCTACAATTATATTTGTTGACAGTGATAAAAGTTGAAGAAGTTCTCCATTATTGTCATTACATACGTAATTTTGTGTAATGACAAATTTGATTGGTTGATAAAAATACCTTAGGTGAAACACCTACGAAAATATCATATATTTTCTGGCACCACTATCCTTAGCGTTCACTTTATACCCGTGCGTACACAAAGCCAGAACCAAACAAAATTTTCGCCATCCAATCGGAACATCTTTTTTAATACGCAGTTCTGTTTTTGTCACGTGATACATCATGGCACATAGAGAAATAAATTTACAAACAAACGACGGAACGTCAGATTAAAGAATTGTTGGAGACGATAGCGGCAGAATATTGCATGCATTCGGTGAGATTACTGTTGTTCTTAAAATGTGCATTCAGAGTTGCCCGCTTCCTTCAGTATTCATGCAATACAGCGAATGCTTTCACAAAACCCCGTTTGTTTTTGTTTTACGACTTCGTTTAAAACCTACGGAAAAACGCATGATTTGTGAGAAATAAAACAAATCTGTGTATTGTGGCTACACTTTGAGTACATAGAGTATACATTTTTGGAAAGTTAATTGTCTAATCAGCAAACTGAGGCATATTTGAGCGTTGTATAACGGTTCGTTTTCAAGTAACAATAAATCAAACGATGTGATATTAATCCGTATGAGCGTGGCAGTTCTTTCCCTTGTACTTATTATATACATGTAATGTTAACAAACGAGTAGACAATGTTACTGACCCCTTTGGTCGTACCGTAGTCAATTCGTACTCGATTTAGTCAACACGTACCTTGGGACAATTGCATAAAAAATTAAGTATGTGTAGAAGGAATATTTTTCAAATTTCATTTAGATTTTCAAATGATAATTCTTTTAACTAGATTTTTTTAAAATGCTGTTATTTCGTTTCTTATAAAATTTATCCAAGCGATAAGACTTTTTGCACTTGTTAGCATTCTTGTAGCCTAATTAATTTGGCGTTTCTATGTGACCCCTTTCTTAGATCTGATATTATTTAACTGTCACACCTCTACGCCTAATTTTAATGTGCTCCATAATAAGAAAGTGTAGTTTCAATATTGGGTACAACTGGCGCTAGCCAAAATGACGTCTTGATCAAAATCTGAGATATTTTCTTTTTGGGCCAGAATCTCGCAGAGGAGAGATATTGCCCATACAAAAAATAACACAATAACCCGACGCACGTACAATTAGTTGGACTAGAACTGGCGTTAGCCCAACAAATTGTGCCCCAGGGCTTTTTTTTTTTTTATACGACAGCCGCCCTTCGCATGCAATATCAGTTTGTTAGCTAAAACAACTTCAGCATACCCGGTTTATATGCTTGACAGAACGGGTACGCTGAAGCTTACTCCGTAGGGAAATTGTACCAATAATCGTGCCAGGAATCTGACACGCTCGCATTTCAGTATTTCATGAGCAATAAGTGAAGACAGTAAATAATTTTATTAATCAGAGCATAATCTTTTAATTTGCCAAATTTGAAAGTTTCGAACAGGTCAGAATTTTCACAAATTGGCCGCCATCTTGCCGATTTGACAATTATCACGTGACCATTCCTAAGAACCTTTGGAAAGGGATCTCTACGGGAAATTGCCGAAGGTTCCGATTGAGGTCACGGGGACAGTTTTATTTATTTACATGACCACGTGGATTTTATTGGGTTTATAAGTTCCCAACAGAATTTCATTTGGGATGTGTTCCCCAATTGGCACTTCAAAGTGAGACGTAGACGGCAGACAACTGTAAAATGTCAACCTGTAAAATCGGTCTGCCTTCGAAGCGGAAAAAGTGAGACTAGCATTCTCAGTGTGCATAACCCACATGACTTGAGACATCATTTTTAGCTACTGCGCCAAGTAAAAAAGCTCCCGACTCGGAGTTTCAAAAGGCTGTAAGTATTTCATTTTTAGGTCTATTACTTTAAAATATAGCTTATTCTACGCGGAAAACAGTCTTCTTTCCATAGATTATAATCTATCCTTCACGAGTTTAGTCGTTTGGTCCCCAAAATGAGGCAAATGGTCAAATTTGAGAAATTTTGGGAGCTAATGTGACAAGTGTTCACACATTTTTGTAACCTAGCCCATAAATATGTACATAAACAATGTTTCTATCAGTGAACGAGAGTTCACAAGGATGATTAGCATCTGAAAAATGATTTAAAAAATGACTTAAATGCAAAAAAAGCTAAATATTTGTTCTTTTGAAAATGGGCTACGGTGCAAGCAAATCTAGTAAGGGCTAATGCGACAAGTCACTTTTAGAGTACGGTGCAAAAAATTAAACAATTTCTGTTGAAAAACGACAGAACTTTGAAAGAAAAGTATATATATCAGAATTTAAGATAACTGCGGACCTTAGGACCAGAATTAAAAAAGTTGATGGAAAAGTACGAAATTCGGCCCAGGTAAAGATCTACATCTATATTTTCAAGAATTAAATTCTGTTTTTCTATTTAGCTTAACATTCATATGGGGGCACCCGTTTTTCTAACGAAAATTGATCGTTTTTCTATCATAATTTCAATAATATTTTGGCGATTTCAATTTTATCATTATTTTGACAACAACCTTTATTTGATAGAAGCAATTTTAATGTGTCTCATGCATTACAAAACCAATATTTCTGCGAAAACAAATAGTCCAAAACCAAAAACGTAGTGAATTTGTTTGACATATAGCGCATTATCCGCGAGGTCAAAGTTTTTTTATAGATTTATATTATGTGCATCAGGTTGTGCTCTTAAAAATAATCGAATAAAAAAGGCACGTGTTCACGTTGGCTTTTTCCAAAAAATACCTTTTAAAGTTATGATCAAATGCTAAAAACGCGCCATTGACAACGACGTTATGCGTCGCTATTACAATGTGTTATGACAAACACTGAAATAATTAATGCGTTTTTTTTTATTATTTATGCAGAAAATTTTGTGGGACATATATGCGTTTAAACTCTTTCAACTGTATTTTTAAAGTAAATATATCTATCTGTCTATCTTGTTATACTGCCTCACACCTCTCACGAGTATTATGGGCAGGGTGCATGCCGGGTGTTAATAAAAGATAAAACTACTGCAAGATATCTCCCACAGTCAAGAGAAACAAGACGGTTAATACTGTTAAAAATAGTAAAAGAGTAAAAGTAATCATTCTTCATAATGAAATTTGTACAAACGGCGT
This sequence comes from Saxidomus purpurata, assembly GCA_022818135.1. NCBI lineage: Eukaryota > Metazoa > Mollusca > Bivalvia > Venerida > Veneridae > Saxidomus > Saxidomus purpurata. The sequence continues at coordinate 5,104 of JAFMSR010000620.1, read as the reverse complement.
TTTTAGCAGTTTATATAACTAATCCCGATTTGAAACTCTTCCTCTTCAGTGTGACGAACGAAGGAAGGTTCTCCGGGTCCAAAAACGCACTTCAACACTTAAGACCGTTAGACAAAAAATTATGATATGTAGCGTATTTGAAAGTGTCTCGGGTCTTCGTCCGCACCCAAAGCCCCGAATCTGGAGACTAAGCTATATATCTGTCACTTCGAGCCCTGGACATATTTTTGTATTTTCTATATATTACTTTCTTTAAAAAGTCATCTTTGACAAGATAACGCACCACTTTAAGAAGATAGATGACTGTTTGACATAATAACACGTCACTAAGACAAGATAACACAATACTTTAAGAAGAAAGCATGACTGTTTGACATAATAACATTGCACGTTGACAAGAACATAACACTTAAGAAGATGTAACGGTTCATTAACAAGACATAACTACCATTTGAGAAGATAGAAAACCACTTAAACAAGATAAGACACTCTGTTAACAAGACAAGTTGTAATGTATCAAAATAAGACAGCTGCGGCGTTCCATACTTCTGTAATATAAATCGCTATCCACCCATTAATTGTACAACAACTTTACTGTATATTTTGATTTTACCGATGATGACTGGAATGTATAGCTTACACGTTCAGGTTAAGTAGATATTCAGTTTTATTTATGCGTTTGAAGTAATTAAATTTGAAATTTAATATTTTAAATTCAATATTACGTTAAAACCAAAATAACATAGATAGGTGTGATGCATTAGTTACGGATGGATGGCAGAGATGTAAATGTGCAGATGGGTGCATTTTTTTCCATGCATATCCGGGATGATATTGATAACCATTTCGTCTTCAATGTGGCAAATGTTTCCTTATGCAAATACAAGTGACTGTATCAATAACATATCCTTGTACGCCCGTTTGAATTTTACCTGTTTTCACAAAAAGAAGATTAGATCATTTTAGTCAAATAGTTCTGACATGAACAAGCCTTGAAATCAGTGTTTATACATCCATGACTGTTCAAAACGGTTCAAGCCTTGCTACCAAATATGATTATGTGAGAAATTTAACACACTAGCGGATCCAGTGATAAGTAAGTTTCAGAGTCTTCCGCATCTTATCGTGTGTTAGTTTATTTCATTTATCCACTCTTACATAAAACATATATCCAGAATAGCATACAATATATGCCAAAACAAGTATATGCCACAGGCCGTAAAGATCTAAATTAAAATTGCATTTTGCATCGGACCGTAACAATTGATTTTGAAAGCAATAAGTGCATACGTTTTCTATGATCTGAGACCGGTGAAATAGTGTAAAGTATTTGAGATTTTTGTTTTCATTTGTTTCTAATTTCGTGTAAATATACATGCAAATGAACATGAAAAGTAAACACAAAAACGCATGCGTATAAAAGACAAACTTTTTGATAGCAGTTAACGTAGTCTCTCCTCTTTCTAAAGTGACTTGTCGCATTAGCACTTACTAAATTTGCTTGCACCGTAGCCCATTTTCAAAAGAACAAATATTTAGCTTTTTTTGCATTTAAGTCATTTTTTAAATCATTTTTCAGATGCTAATTATCCTCGTGAACTCTCGTTGACTAATAGAAACATTGTTTATGTACATAGTAATGGGCTAGGTTACAAAATGTGTGAACACTTGTCACATTAGCTCCCAAGATTTCTCAAATTTGACCATTTGCCTCATTTTGGGGACCAAACGACTAAACTCGTGAAGGATAGATTATAATATATGGAAAGAAGACTGTTTTCCGCTTAGAATAAGCTATATTTCAAAATAACAGACCTAAAAATGAAATACTTACAGCCTTTTGAAACTCCGAGTCGGGAGCTTTTTTACTTGGCGCAGTAGCTAAAAATGACGTCGCAAGTCACGTGGGTTATGCACACTGATTCTTGTACCTCATTGATAAATACAGTGAAAGCCTGTGAAGCAGCAAATAATGCTTACTTGATATTTATTCTCAGATTAACCAATCTGGTTATTAGGTCGCTTTCATTTCTCCATTCAGTAAAAGGTGGAAACTCTGTCTTTACCGTTGACTCATATCAGGGTCCGTATATTGCAATATAATAGAGATCGTCTTCTTTCATTTCTAATCTTGGTTATTGTATTATTCAAAGTTATAGAGACCAGCGAAGAAAGCCGAGGGAATCACCTTTCCCGAATGTAAATTAATTATCAGTACCGGGATGTGCGATTCAGAAAATACAAGCAATAAATCTATTTCATTGCAACTGTGCTTTTATTCATTGGAGACCGTAAACATGTCTGTCTTTCTTACTTGTATCATGGCTACTGCATATTTGTATAGGAAAAACACTGAACTGTATTACTGATAATTTGAAATTTGTGTGGATGCGGAGCTTAGACTGTGCTCTATCTGTAATAGAGGACCTGATCTTTCTGAAAAAGAGAACACTTTTCAGGTTTTTTTATCGCCTAGATTTTTGTTTTACAATTTGGAAAAGTTACAATCGGCTGGTTAGTGATAAGATAAAAAACAAATACACTTAATTGCTCTGGTATGTATTAGATAGAGTACTGTTTGCGAGAATAATTATGTTATTTCGAGGGGCGTAGCCCCCGAGAAATGACGTAATTATTTGAGCAAACAGTCACTCTATCTGATTTGTATTATGGCACGTTGATAATGGCACGTACACCCTCATGTACATTTTGATTGACAGCTCACAGGCCCCGAAACATCGTGTGACGTAACAAAGTGGGTGGGATCACGTTAATATTGTTTGGTCACTCTGATCTTTGTCAGTTCCCTTAAAAAAAGAACGCTAAGAAGGATAGATGAACACTGCATTATGGATATTTTAGAATTGCAGGATTATGTTTTGTTACAGATGGCTAATGAACTTGAATTCAGTCAATTAGAAGAATTAGACGAGATCATTCTTTCACAAGTTCCTTTAGATGCTGCGACATTATGCTTTCACAAATGAAAACTGCATGATATAAACTGCTCAGGAGACTCGTGTTTCGAGTTCGTGTATATGTATGTCCACCATTCCATTCCTCTTAAACATTTAAGTTTAAGTCAATTTTACAGAGCTACATCTTTCTTCTTTGGCAATTGTTGCTTGTTTTTATTTTTGAAAAAAAAATCTGAAAAGTGTTCTCTATTGCAGATAGATCATGTGCTCTATTGTAGATAGAGCACGGTCTAAGCTCCGCCCCCATACACAATGCAAATTATCACAAATACAGTACAGTGTTTTCCTATACAAATATGCAGTAGCCATGATACAAATAATTTTGTAGGCTACAGAACACTTTTAACAGCAAACAAGTACATGTATTGATTTTGTTTCGGTAAAAAAGATTGAGGTCGCTACCACACAATTTTGTTATGTCACATGATTTTACGTCACACAATTTATTGTGCGGCATGAGAACTGTCAATCAATGTGCCATGATACAAATCAGATAGAGTAACAGTCACCTTCTCGAAATAACATGATTATTCTCGCCAACAGTACTCTACCTAATACTTAAAACAGCAGGGATTTTCATCAGGAAATTGGGAAGAGGCCATGGCCTTGCAATTGAGAAATTTAGGTAATGCATAACACGCAGTACTGTGCACTGTTACGTTATAGTGCGACTAAAAATCGATACCACACAAATGCTTCCTCCAGAAATGCTGAAATCATGTGAACAAACTTCGGGAAAACTTAACTTGCATTTTGGGAAGTTGCTCTGCCATCTGAGTTGGGAAAGAATACTATATTTTTGGATTGGGAAGTGGCCGAATATTGCATATCTGTTCTGTATAGAACTACTTTCCTAACAGGTTTTGATAACAACTAGTCAGACCGGAGACATTAAAAGACAACTAGACAGGCCGAATGATTTAAAGTCTTTTATCCGATATTGATTTTGTGATCATAAACTATCAGAACATTGTAAAAAATTTGTAATACACTATGGAACGACTAGGTACTCTTGAATTTTTAATTACAAAACTGGGAATTCAACGTATAAAACAAAGACTTTTTGGTAACTTGCCAACGCCCCTATATAGATCATCAAAAGTGTGCGGCCTGACTAGTTCATTCAGTGTCTTTGAAGATGTTCCGCACTGTAGCGCCTGAAACACTAGTCTAAAATGCGTCTTTACGCGTTTAAGTATAAAACTGAAACTTATCAGCAAATTAACTTTACAGAGGCACTTGTACATATCTTTTTGAAATATAATAACATATTTTTATGCTTTAAACATGTTGTAATTGTTGTATTGTATGTAGATTTTATGCGTGGTTAGAAAATGGTACGAAAATGTCTGCATTTTGCCGAAGTCGGTTCGTACCTGGGTACGAATAACTAAGAAATCACATAGATCATACATTATGGCATAGATCTGTGGCCGAGTGGTTAAGGTCACTGACTGATGATCACTTGTCCCTCACCGCTGTAGGTTCGTGCCCTACTTTGGTCGAGTTCTTTTGTGTCTGGAAACTATCTAGGTTCTACCCAGGAGCCCGCTAGTGACTGAAATAATGCCCGAATTGGCACTTAGGGTCTTCCTCCTCCATGAAAGCTGGAAGTTGCCATCATGACCTTAAGTTAGCTGTTGATTGTGACGTTAAATCCAAATCAATCGATTGGCACAATACAATCAACCCTATGGGTATATTCCATAACTTTTGAATTAAATTAAAAGTTGTTCAAACTATGAACTTTCAGTTCAGTTTTGTCAAATTCCACTTCTCAGTAACCATTCACAGCTATGATACTTCATAAGGTAGTTGAGCACAGTGACTGAATGCAAAAGGTAAGCACCTGGGTTCATATCTCAAAAGTAAAGTTTACACAAATGGTTAAAGGTCAAAATTTGCGGACAGTTGTGTCTCCAGTTCATAACTTTACACGTGTACGTAAGGGTTGTTCTGATATTTACACATGTATGTGTACAGTCTGTGTTGTCCTGATATTTACACATACACATAAGATCATAAGCTTTCCAATGATGTATTTATTGTGACAATATCAGCAGCAACCATATCAGACGGACAGTTTACAAATAGCTCATTTTCTATAGATTATAAGCGTATAACAT